>CM055729.1:21772706-22062706 GCA_029465975.1 Dallia pectoralis | reverse complement strand
GAAAATAAGTGGATATAATTAAGCAACATTTCAAGACATTAGTCCTGAATCAGTCAGCTGGCTTAAGGACAAGAAAATCAAGATTTTGGAGTGGCCATCACAAATCCCTGATCTCGTTCATATAGAAAAGGTGTGTGCAACCAACAAACGTGACTGCGTTACACCAATTCCGTTTGGAGGAATGAATATTCTTAAAGACTAATGTTTTGGTAGGGTTTATGTATAGGAACAAGAGGTAGGTAAAAATTTTGCAGTTTAGCTTAAGAATAGAAAATAGGATATAAGATTGATTACAACACAGTTATAGTAAAACAAACACACATATTGTACGCATATTATGGTGTGGTAACACACATACAGAACGTGTGTTGGTTCGTGCAGTTACACACATGTATGTACATGTGTGTTTATGTATGTATGTACATGTGTGTGTGTGTGTGTGTGTGTGTGTGTGTGTCGGGTTTGCTATAAGAGTCATCATTAAACTGCCCCATTCTGCCAAATACAGCAGCAATTTCACACCTGACTGGACAAAAACATGACCATTCATTTTTACTCGCTGACAAGAAAAACCTGACGAACTAAATCACAGAGCTTGTATGAGAAGTCTATTATGTTTCTCACGGTTCAGCACAGCATTTACCGCTCGTGTGTTGCGATTACCTTGAACTTTATTCACGTAGCTGAGATTGAATGATTTTGAATTATATTAGCATAAAGGAGTAAAATGCATTAATAGAAAATGCTTGAACTCACAGTTATGAAAGCAATGACTGGAAAGCTTGAATTGTTATTTAAAATTCATTTTTCATTCCCCGGATTTGACCTAGTTCTTCTAACTGTTATTGTAACTATGATATTGTCTAGTTGCAGCAACTCCCAATAGGCTTTTGGAGAATTGAAGATTACGACATGTCTTGCTCGTAGAAGTCCATGGCCAACTATTTAGATCTTGTCATGTCTTCTTTGTTGACATCAAGAACTACACATGGACAGCAGTCCAGTCAAATCTCAATCAACCTAGACCAGAGAAGCAGCGATGCCATTACTTATAACTGAAAGGTCCTTCAATGGTCCTGACCAATAAATCATCACAATAACTGAAAGGTCCTTCAATGGTCCTGACTATTAAATCATCACTATAACCAAAAGGTATTTCAATGGTCCTGACTATTAAATCATCACTATAACTAAAAGGTATTTCAATGGTCCTGACTATTTAATCTGCAGCGCCAAAACAGCACAATTGTGTTATTATAATAAAGTTTGGATAAAAGTGTGTTACAGTGCTGTTTGTCTTGCAGCTCCATATTAGTCGGGTGCTGGGTTAAATCACCCATTTGATCACACAAAAGCTAGCCAGAGGAAACACAAAACCACACACACACACGTATATACACACACACACACACACACACACACACACACACTCACACTCACACACTCTCTTAGCCTGCAGGAACAGAACCACAGTAGTAAAGGGCACATGTCAACTCACATCTGATAATAAGAGGGGAAAAAGACCTGTTTTGTCACATGGCATCAGGTTACCGTCAACAACTGTAGCATTACTGATGTATTTTACCTCAGTTGTTAAATGGACAGCGCACAGTACATTTACACTTTTTTTACTTGTGGAATAGAACAAATACATATATGCTGCAAAAATGGTTGGAACAAGTCACATTTGAAAGTAGACAATCAAAAGCTCAGCTCATTTAAGCATTGGGCCCACAGGACTTTCTCACAATGTAATCAAGGAAATACTGGCTAGGCGAGGCTACTGAACGTCTGGTCGAAAGCTATCAGTCACAAACAGAAATAATATAAAAATAAAATGCTTCAAAATGCTCCAATCGTGACAGTTTATTTTATAAACACATTTTAAAAATGTAAATGTAGTACTACCTCCCACGGCAAACATATTTTATTTTTAAGTTCAATGTGCACAGATTACAGTGATCTAAAATATGTAGCTGATAGCTAGCAAGCTTAAAAAAACACCTGTTACAGACTCATTCAAACTACACAACAGAAGCTAGCTGGTAAACTCTGGTAAAATGTGTAATATCCTAAATATTATCTCTCAGTCAGTAAGAAAAAACATTTTCTCTTAATTTTTTTTTCTTTATACACGATATGGCCTAAAGTATGTGAACATGCCTGATAATTATTGAGGTCAGGTATTACAGCCACACACATAGATCACTGGTGCATAAGAAAATCCAAAACATAACCATGAAATATCCAGAGGTAACTATTGGCAGTACAATGGGTCATACTGAAAAGCTCAGTGACTTAGAATTGACACTAACATATTTGCCCACCTTCGCCACAAGTCAGTTTGTGAAGTTTTACTAAATCTGCTCCTGTCAAATGTAAGTGGTATAACTGTGAAATGGAAGAGCCTCTATGAGCACAAAGTGGTAACCCAGGCAAACTCCCAGAGCGGGACCATCAAGTGCTAAAATGCGTAGCGAATAACAATCCCATCTCATCTGTTGTGTCGCTCACCACAGAGTTCCATACTGCCTCTGGAAACAACATTAGCACAAGAACTGTGTGTCGGGTGTATCAGAAAATGGGTTTCCATAGCCAGGCAGCTGGTCGCAAGACCCACATCAACATGCACAATGCTAAGCTTTGTTTGTAGTGGTGTAACACACACTGCAACTGGACTCTGGAGCAGTGGACCTGTATCTTCTGGAGTGGTGTAATGCACACTGCACCTGGACTCTGGAGCAGTGGACCTGTATCTTCTGGAGTGGTGTAATGCACACTGCACCTGGACTCTGGAGCAGTGGACCTGTATCTTCTGGAGTGGTGTAATGCACACTGCACCTGGACTCTGGAGCAGTGGACCTGTATTTTCTGGAGTGGTGTAATGCACACTGCACCTGGACTCTGGAGCAGTGGACCTGTATCTTCTGGAGTGGAGTAATGCACACTGCAACTGGACTCTGGACCTGTATCTTCTGGAGTGGCGTAATGCACACTGCAACTGGACTCTGGAGCAGTGGACCTGTATCTTCTGGAGTGGTGTAATGCACACTGCACCTGGACTCTGGAGCAGTGGACCTGTATCTTCTGGAGTGGTGTAATGCACACTGCACCTGGACTCTGGAGCAGTGGACCTGTATCTTCTGGAGTGGTGTAATGCACACTGCACCTGGACTCTGGAGCAGTGGACCTGTATCTTCTGGAATGGTGTAATGCACACTGCACCTGGACTCTGGAGCAGTGGACCTGTATCTTCTGGAGTGGTGTAATGCACACTGCACCTGGACTCTGGAGCAGTGGACCTGTATCTTCTGGAGTGGTGTAATGCACACTGCACCTGGACTCTGGAGCAGTGGACCTGTATCTTCTGGAGTGGAGTAATGCACACTGCAACTGGACTCTGGACCTGTATCTTCTGGAGTGGCGTTATGCACACTGCAACTGGACTCTGGAGCAGTGGACCTGTATCTTCTGGATTGGAGTAATGCACACTGCACCTGGTCTCCCCCCTAGTTGTAACCATCTCCAGCTTTAACCATCTCAGTTTTAACTACATCTTGTAAGGGACAGAGTCCTGTCTCCCTGCATTATGGTGGCGCTGACACCTCCCCCGCATCCTGAGAGAGGGAAAATCAGGGACTTGCTTGTTCACCTGTGTCTGGTCCGCACCTGTGTTGTGTTTGCTCGTTAGTCCTTGTATTTAGTTCTGTTGTTTCCTGTCTGTCAGTGTCGGTCATTATTAAGGTATGTCTCTCTTGTTCTATGTTTGCTGGTCCTGTTGTGTATTTGTGTAATTATTCTGGTGTTCTGCGTGTAGTATGTTCTGTTTCACTAAGGGGAGGTTGTGTTAATTATGTTCTTCTGTCTTTGTTTATTAAGTGTTAGGATTGTTCTTTGTTACGTTACCCGTTCCTGTGCCTGTTTTGCCCGTTTGGGAATCAATAAACCTTTGTATGGAGAAGCGCTCTGCGTTTGTGTTCTCAACCTGCTGTTAAGCCCGAATCCTGACATCTCAGTTTTAACCATCTCAGTTGTAACCATCTCAGTTGTAACCATCTCAGTTGTAACCATCCACAACATAATGGTCACTTCTGTAAACATACCACTTAAACATTTGAATGCACGACTTGTGAATGTGTCTGTTAGAGGGCGTCATAGTTAACCAACACACACCACCAGAGACAAACAGAGACATTCATTCATCTTGAATCATGGGGAGAGAACTGCACTATAATAGCTTTACCTTAGTCCATCTCTGGGTAGAAAAAAGGCAATTTTCTCACAGAAGTAAATAAACATACTGTGGACTCTGTGGACACCTTTTAAATAGGAGCCTATTCTCCATACACACTGGCAATATAGGATTTGTCTAAAAAAAATCTCACTCCTTTCACATTAAAGGAGATAGTGTAAATGAGAATTTGTTCTCAATCGGCCTACCTGGTAAAATAAAAAATTTAATATGACATTGTAAGTGAATATGAGCTAATCAATGTAATTTAAGATATACATTGTGTATTTAGTTACATAATTACTGTTACCAAGAAACACAACACCAGATTTCTGACATGGTTGTTAACAATTAGTTCATCAGACATTATTTATTTAGACCTAGCTCAAATATATTATTATTACTCCATTGGTGATGAGAAAGCAGCAGTTTCTTAGCAATGTCCGGTAACATTCTTTAACTCCAATTGTTAGCCGACAGATTTCTCAATTCAATTGAAAAACAAACAGAAAAATCAAAAGATTAAAACCTTAAAATAACTTGGTTGCATAAGTGTGCACACCCTCTTATAACTGGGGATGTGGCTGTGTTCAGAATTAACCAATCACATTCAAACTCAGGTTAAATAGAAGTCACCTGCTATCATTTAAAGTGACTCTGATTCATCTCTAAGGTCAGCTGTTCCAGTAGGATTTTACTGATATTTTCTTAGTTGCATCTCAGAGCAAAAGCATCAGTGGGATCTCATTGTTGAAAGATATTAGTCAGGAGAAGGGTACCAAATAATTTCCAAAGCATCAGATATACCATGGAACACACTGAAGACAGTCATTATCAAGTGGAGAAAATATGGCACAACTGGACGTCACTCCAACATTGATGACGTGAAGAAAACTGGTCAGGGAGGCTTCCAAGAGGCTTACAGCAACACTATCGGAGCTGCAGAGATTTCTAGCATTTACTGTCTGCAGGCTACATGTGACAACAAACTCCCGTATTCTTCATATGTGTGGGCTATGGGGTCGGGTGGCAAGACGGAAGCCTTTTCTTACGAAGAAAAACATCTAAGTCCGGATGAAGTTTGCAAAAACAAACATCAAGTCTCCCAAAAGCATGTGGAAAAAGTGTTTATGGTCTGATGAAAACAAAGTTTAACTTTTTGTCCATAACTCTAAAAGGTATGTTTGGCGCAAAAACAACACTCCACATGACCCAAAGAACCCAATACCCACCGTGAAACATGGAGATGGTAGCATCACTTTTTATATCCACTGTAGCTACATCTATATTTGTTTTGTTGCTCCACTTATTAAAATGTTCTTTAATTTGTCATCCATCTGTAGCTACAACAGTAGATCAACAGACCAACATAGGTAAATGCTGCGCTTTTATATAGCTTTACAGATCCTGCGTCACATTCACGCACTCATTCACACACTGACGACCGCGTCTACCATGCAAGGCGACTGCAGGCTCGCCAGGAGCAGCTGGGGTTAGGTGTCTTGCACATGGACACCTCGACAATTGGGCACACAGACCAACATAGGTACTGTACTGTAGTAGATCAACATAGGTACTGTAGTAGATCAACAGACCAACATAGGTACTGTAGTAGATCAACAGACCAACATAGGTACTGTAGTAGATCAACAGACCAACATAGATACTGTAGTAGATCAACAGACCAACATAGGTACTGTAGTAGATCAACAGACCAACATAGGTACTGTAGTAGATCAACAGACCAACATAGGTACTGTAGAAGATCAACAGACCAACATAGGTACTGTAGTAGATCAACAGACCAACATAGGTACTGTAGTAGATCAACAGACCAACATAGATACTGTAGTAGATCAACAGACCAACTGTTATTGTCCAGAGCGTTATTATGCTTGTGATGCATGTACATTCTTCTCACTTACACCTTTTTTTTTTAATGAAAGAGATTTGACCGACTGTGACAGAAGCTTTTAGTACACACTCACACTGACAGGATCCCATTTTGGGGGGCGTTAATATTGTGTGTAACCCCGCGGGAGCAGAGTCGAAGAGAAGAGTGGTCAATTAAGAGGTGCTACATTGTGATAGGAGCCAACCCAGGGTTTCTGAAATACAACTCTGGTAATGATAGCATGTACCAATACATGCCTCTGGCTAGGGCAAGGGAGTGTGTGTGTGTGTGTGTGTGTGTGTGTGTGTGTGTCCAGAAATAAGGGGAGATCAGTCAAGACCAGTTTAAACTACACCTGTCCAGATTAGACACACCTGTCCAGATCACAATATACCAAATCAGACAACACTAAACCCAACGCCATTACACAAATTAGTTTAAAAAAGTCAACATTGGACCTGTACAGACCACATCTCTGCAGAGTTATCAGATCCGAGTAGACATCAGAATTGATGCTGAATTGTCCATCTACGGGGCTGTAAAGACAGAAAAGTAACTCTATGAATAATGGATAATAACCAGACAAACCCTGTTAGACCTTCATGGTTTAGACACAATGCAGACATTTATTCATGTGTTCTCAAAGTTGCTGCAGAGACTTTTACTGTGTGTGTACACAACCTGTCATTTCCCCGTTAACACAATAATTACTCCTCTCTCTATCATTCTTCGAAGGGGCAAATCATTGCACCAAACACTCACATTCAGGGTACCAAGTGCGTACATTTGTTACACGGGCCTACCGTAAGAATTGCACGGACAACCCTGGCGTAACAAATCACATTCTCTCCCTAAATGAGCAACAGGGAGCCGGAAGTCATTAAAACATAATATCCATAATATGTTGGTTGCAGCGCCTCTTTGAGAGAGAGTGAGTGAATAGGGTATTGCTAAGCAACAGTTGCCATGGCCGTGGCAGGGTGACGGTGGCTAATTAGCAAGCCTCATGAGTGTTGTGTGACTCAGCACTGCGGCCGCCCAAATGGAACCCTACACCCTATGAAGTGCCCTGATTTAAAAAGCCCTTTGGAAAACGTGTCAAAAGTAGTGCTCTGCATAGGGAATAGGGTTGCATTTGGCATGTTCACACAATCAATGCCGGCGCGGCAGGCGGGACAGAAGCCAAGGCTATGACAGATGAAGAAGAGGAGGGACTTGAGCAATGTTTGCACACCTGCTGATCTCCAGCCTAGCCCACGCCATCATTACACGGTTCTACCTGGCTCGCAAGCTGGGGAGATCTGGGGGGTTTACTCCGTTTACACAGTGGTTGTTCATTTGGGACATATGATCTACTCACCTTTCTGACATCATTCACTCACTTTTCCCGTTCCCTTGTTAGGACTTTTATAATGGCGCATGAAGCCAGTGAATCATGTGAGCGTCTGTTACGTTTCCTGGCTCATTCATTCATCACTCTAAAAACTGGTAAACCCTGCTCAGAGCACAGGCCGAGGAGACGAACCAACTCCCTCGGTCCAGAGCAACTCGGGTGGCAAACCGAGAGATGCAGCTACTAGTGACAGTTGGGCAGTCTGTAGTAGGGCAATTATCCAAACCCCATGTCATTATCTGCCCACCGCCTTCCCAATGTTCTTCCCACTCGGCTTCACTGGTCTCCGGTTGGGAAACCACAGCTTGTGATCTGAACTGGTTCATTTCTGAAACTCTCACGGATTGACATTTGGTATAGAGGTCTAAGCAGAAACACCTTGAGACGGTCGTCTGTTCTATCCTGCGTGTACGACTGAAGACAATCCAACGTTTGTGCTCGCTTATATAAACGTAGATGAGCGGGGACAGAGGCCTTAAAGCAGTTTTAAACTGAGAGAGGGGAGTTTAAATTAGGCCCAGTAAGAGACATTGGCTAGATAAGATGCAGAGGAATATCAGCATGTGGTTTAAGCTGTGCTTCAATGATTATGATTAAGTAGAGATTACACACTACCATGTGATGCCATAAACACGGTTAATAGACCTTTAAAAGGTTAGTGGGGGAATTCCTCTTGCTGCCAATTCCGTCTGGATTTTGTGGCAGGAGAAATGCAACATACATTTGGTCGTTTTAAGGCTATGTTTCTTACGTTACACCATCTTTTATTTTCCATTTCAACTCGAAATAAATATATTTTGTGACATTGCTCTTTACTAAGGATGTACAGTTGAGGCAAATAGCATTGGAACCCGTTTTACTTTAATCAAATTATGCACTATTTTCGAGAAAACTACAGAGATTTGCAAATCCATTGGAATAATTGAAAAAATCTTAAAATGGGCGGGAAAATGTTAGTGGTTCATAATATTGCACGGCCAGCAGGTAGGCAGGAATATGAAAACACAGATCACAAAGCACCTCGGAATGATTCAAGAAAAAATGCTGTACTGTTCTGAAGAGGCCAGGAACAAGTGTACATTTAAATCCTATTAAAAACCCGTTGAGGGACCTGATGATAGCTGTTAGATGAAAGCAGTAATCATTCAAGGGACATTTAGGATATAAACTGATGTACTTTTACGTCTTCAATTAAAACAGACATTCTGTAAAAATAACAGCAAAATTAGGAATTTAAATGTCAACTTATTTTCAGAGAATGTGAGATATTTAAATGAGGTGCAACTGTGACTTTAGCCACAACTATTTGTGTTTGTTCAGCCACACTTACTCTCCAACCCGTGTACCTCAGTTAGTTAACGTAAATCTCTGAAAGAAAAACATCTCAGTTCAAATACTCAGTGTTTCCTCATTTCCCTTACAGTGCATACCTTCTGACCAGAGCTATAGGGGTCTAAGGAGGCTTAGAGTGCAATTTGAGACACACGTGGCCCTAACGTCAAGCACACAGCGTCTTTTCAAGGACTCTGAAAAACATAATTCCACATATTTTACTTCCACAGTGCTGACTTGGTTAGGAGCTGTCCGGAGCGCTGTGCCGGCACCTTTCTCTAGAAAAAGTGTATGCTAACAACTCTTAAGAAACAAGGAGCTCATAACCAGTCATTGGCCCAGACAAACACACACACACAGGCAGAAAAAGGATGATCACTGCAAAATAAAAGCAGGAACTGCAATGAAAAGCTATGGAGAGTTGGAATTTACATTGTGATTCATGTTCCAAGTATATCTGCTACTTCTAGTTTACACCAGGTTGAATATACCAGCAGATATCCACATGATGCTCTGTTCCAAACGACGTGTGTGTGTGTGTGTGTGTGTGTGTGTGTGTGTGTGTGTGTGTGTGTGTCTGTCTGTCTGTCTGTCACAATTGGGTGTACACAGGGAAAAGCGAGAGAGAGAATTACGGCATTATGAAGTAATGACAGACATCAAATAAACTCAGTTTTAATACCTAGGTCACATTGCTAGTTCATTATTTAACTTGTCTAAGTCTTAACATCTCAGCCAGTTGCCTTTCAGTTATCTGTGCTAGTGGGGAACACAGTATGTCAATTATTCATGGCTACATACTATTTATTAATGAAACTACGCCAATATGTTGATTATACTGTATTGATGCTGTAATTTAAGGTAAGGCTGATAATAGAGATTGTCATTTTCAGACATTACACTTTATTTATATTTCTGCATATGTAGAATTTGAATATAAACCTAGATCGGCAAACAGACAATCAAAATGTCAAGTCTATTTTTAGGTCGACCAGTTAAACCAGAGTGCAGGCGGGAGTCATTCAGATGTGAGGAACAGCTAGTGGCAGAGACATTCTCCTGGCTGGTGTGTGTTGTATTTGTGTTCTTTTAAATGCAACCCGTCTCAACCAACAAGAGAGAGAGCAACACATCTGTGGGGACGTGAAAGGTGGCGGTGTGTTTTGTCCATCTTGACCTAGCCGCGGGCGACACGTGGATCACTGTCAGTTAGCAAGTGGGACTGAAAGAAACAGCACCTAAAAAGTGACTGGTCAGCTATTTGGATTATATACAGCAGAATATCCAATCCTCTACGGACTGAATCCCATATAGCGCCGTAAACACTACGTAGGGACCTTATGAGTGCACTAGATAGCTAGGGGATAGCTTGTGACGTTAGGACCCATGTCCTGTACAGTAATAAGACGCAGCACCAGGGTTTGGGGAGGGTAAACACTGCATAAAACTGTGGACTTCACCAAGCACAGCGAAGCTAATTGGCCCGTTGTGTTCTTTAAGCAGTAGTGGATCTAGTAAAACAGTTCCTCATTAGCAACGTGTAACCAGTATCCTCCGCAGACAGTGAGTGAAAGTAAGCGAAAATGAATATGTAAATCATGAGTTTATCCACAATGGGATTTTGTGGTAAAAAAGCGTTTGTAGAAAAGACGTTAGCGAAGAATCTATATCTGGGTCGACATGTGGAATATAACGACAGCTAGAAGCCATGTCTGTCTAATTTAGATCAACACAGAGAAAATCATCTCAAACCACTTGTAGAGATGTGCAGGGCCACGTCTCTCAGTAATAGTGCAATCTGTTGGCCAATTGTGTTGTCTGAGCTTCTGATACTGTTATAATATCGAGAAGAGAGCATAGTGGTTCACCGAAACAACTCATATATGGAGAACCGAGGCCCAATCAGAGAGTGAATCCCCTTTCCAATGTTCAACCTGCGTCCCAAACCTACCCATGTTCCTTTTTAGTGCTCTGTTTAAGACCAGATTGTAGGTGGCAGTAAGTTGTAAATGGTGCTCAGAATGAGCTAGCATGGGGTATTTTGCCTCAGGTTGTTGGTGATGAAAGAGAAAGCGGCAAGTCATTTAACAAGAAGCTGTGGTGGAGGACCAATTATATAGCTGAGCAGAACACAGACGTGCTCTTATTATTCCGGCCACAGTTGTCATGTCAACAAACAAACTGCAATAGTGTTCTGTTCCACTCAGGGTGCAGTCCCTAATAACTCTATCACAATCTCCATCTGTCACTGTCTTCCCTGTTGTCTCTCTTTATACACATCTCCCTCCCTGCCTAGTGTCTCTCTACCATCTATCTCCCTGAATCTTTGTCCTTTTCGGTGTTTCAGGATAATAGGAAAAAGCATTTTCTGTACAAATGAAGCTGATGGGAAGCTACAGATAGTGAACGTGGAACGTTTGGGGTATTGTTGACCGTCCAGTGTCGCCCGATGGCAGTTTATACCCAGAAGAGTGCACTTCTTCTGACTAGAGCACGTGGAGAGGTCAACAATCCCTGGACAAAGGAAGTGCACCGTTCAGGGAGTGTGTGTGCCATTTGGGACGTACCCCTTTATGTGCAGCGGAGTGGAGAGGGGAGAGGTTGCCGTTGGCAACAATTTCTTGCAGGTCAATTAGCCAATCAGTCGAGTGGCTCTGAGCAGGGTTCAGAATCCAACCTATTTGAAACTGGAGGGTGGGGATGCAATGCAGGAAAGTCACAGACTACAAACTCAATACAGCCGAAAAAACTTTGTGACATCAGTTGACATAGGCTGACCGCAAAGGACCCTTACGTGATTATATTCATAAACTATATCTTACGGCTTCCTAAATCCATAACAGGAAGAAGAATAAACAGAGGGGCAAAAAAGTCAAATACAGTATATCCTAAATTATTTCCTGCATTACTTAAGATTAGGGACACTGTTTTATAATACAACCCATCGCATGTAGGCTAATGATGAGAATATCTGTCCAGAAACCAAAATGCAAGGCACGTTTATTTGTAAAGCACAATGAATTCACAGGGCAATTCAAAGTGCTTCATATTATTAGGCTAAAAAATTAAAAACAAACATCAGGCAATCAATAGACAAAGCATCAAAGAAAACCGCACATTTAAACTATAAAGCGTATAAATTAAACATCACGTCTTAACAGGGCTAAGATTTACAAAAGGCAGTAGAAAAAAAATAATGGTCTTTAGCCAAGATTTCAAAGTAGTCAAATTGCAGCTGAGTCTTAGATTTTCTGGCAGTTCATTCCAACTCTAAATCTATGCTACATAATGACTAAATGCTTCACCAACCTTTATCCTCACTCTTGGAACAATTAGCAGACCAGACCCTGATGACCTGAGAGGTCTGGAGGGTTCATACTGAAAGAGTAGATCTGAGATGGGACTTGGCCCGGAATCACTGGGTGATTTAATGACGAGAGGCAATATCTTAAAATCTATTCTATGAGGCACAGACCCAAGAAAAGACCTATAAGAAGTGATGTAATGAGTTGGAATGTGATGGAATCCCTGAAGCAGCATGGTGAGGAATCATCCCAGAGCAAGGCAGTAAAACATGCTCGCCATCTATGCCATTGTTAATATTAATTACTGGGTGGTGATTGAATTTCATACACATTGTTGGCATTGTCGGAATTAAAATTATTTTAACACAATTATATTGTAAAATGATACACCAAGGAGCACTTTGGCCACATTCAATAGTACTGCCAATAAAGCAACGATATTTAATAGAAACTAGAGAAAGAGAGAGAGAGGAAAGAAAGAAAAAGGAATGGAAGTGAATTATACAAAATGTTTTAGCAGTGCTAGCTTATTTTCATAAACCACTAGTCAGCCCTGAGCCACAGCTTTTTACAGAAACCTTTAGAATTATTATATTTGGTCATTGGTAAAATGAGCAGCTGAGTAAATAAATACTGTATTGCAAGTTAGATGTAATTACTCTGTGGTTTGTCACATCCAACAAAGTGTGTGTGTGTGTGTGTGTGTGTGTGTGTGTTTGTGTTTGTGTGTGTGTGTGTGTGTGTATGTTTGTGTGTGTGTGTGTGTGTGTGGGTATGTTTGTGTGTGTGTGTGTGTGTGTGTGTGCGTGCTTGTCTACGGCTGCATGTTTATGACTTCATTCCTTATTCATAAGGCTACATGTCGTGTTGCAGTTCTATCCAGACCCATTGTAAAGCTGGGCTACATAACCCACCAGGTTCAGATGGATGCACCGCCCAGGGCTGGAGCAGGAGGAGGCAAACAGTCGCACGTAGACACACAAATTACCACAGCGTAACTTACACCACACAATATCAGGAAACACACGGCACGGACATGTCCACAAATCAAGGCCACTGCCAACACACCACAGGTAATTGCCAAAACACTTTTTTTTACATCAAATTACAGTACAATCTATATGGTAATTTGCATATGGTTCCACAAAGGTGAGGTTACTGAGGAAATTGCAGGAAGTTGGGGTGCTGTAGCTCCATGGATGCAGGCTCAGCAACCCAAACGAAATAGCATTTGTTGGTAGCCGTCATGCACCTATCACTGGTCCATGGTTGTTGAACCGGGTCGTTATGGTCGACGGGCATGTGTTTTACGCATGCGTTTGATGTCTGTTCAGTTCCGCCCCGCACGCAACCATTATCGAAATATACAACCGTTTAGCTGTCAGCATAGCAGTGAATGTTCTGTTTGTAAATTACGACTGTTTCCTCATAAAAGTTGGTTGGTGCCAATGTGGATAACAATTTCTTTATACAAGCTAACCAGTTGTAGACTCTTGTGTTTCTCTATACTGGTTAACCAGTTTTAGACACTTACCAGTGGGCAGAACCAGTGGGCAGAACCAGTGGGCAGAACCAGTGGGCAGAACTACTGCGGTGTATCTGCGGTTGGTGCTGGCACCAGTGTATTATTGCCTGCTGCTTCTTCCTACTGCTGACTCTTCAGTCCAATGTTCTGGCTAATGTAGTTGCTTACGACTAGGGCTTTCAGTTTTTCAGGGCTGCAGGGGATGCTGTCTGCTGCTAACACCGCAAAAGAGATGTCTCCAACGGGAGAAAACGGTTGAAAGACTCTGTCGGCTCAGAGAGCGACCCAGGTCGACTGCATTACTTCAGCAGTAACAATGAGAAAATTGTCCGTCTGAAGGGACTCTTGCAGTTAACATTACTACCATTTCTCCCTGGTGGCACAGACACTGCTTGGCCCAATTCTACACTAACTAAACCCTTGCCTAATAAATTCATCTGACGCAGAGCTTCCAACTCTGCTATCTTCACCTGATCGTTCTTGTTCATGTTAATAACATCCCTGCAGTAAAGTGCGGTGAGGGATGCTTCTCATCATCTGGGACTAGGAGATTGGTCAGGATTAAGAAAGGATGAACAGAACAAAATACAGAGAGGTCCTTGATTAAAACTTGATCCAGAGCGTACCGGACTGCACACTTCAGAAAATAATCATCTTTCAGCAAAACAATAATCTGTTGCTTTTCGGACAAGTCTGTGAACGCCCTAGAACAGATTTAGAGAATTCTGCAAAAGAATAATGTTAAAAACTACCCAAAACCTGGTGACCAAGCCGGTAACAGAATACACAAGTATATTTAATCGTGGTTTTGGCAAGTGGGTTGTCACGTGATAGACGAGTGTGGCCATGCAGGTTAGAATACCTTGATTTTATTGAATATTGCCCAAAAAAAAGTGTCAACATACACATAGAAATGGTGGACGGTATCTACTGCGTCTAACCAATGTAAGGCGATCAACACCAAAGACAACAAGCTCAAATGGTCGTAACAGAGGCTATATAAAGAGCCAGTTATGATGAGGGGATGAGAACCAGGTGTGTAGTTTGACAAGACAGGACTTGACAAGACAAAACAGACGGTATGATGAACACAATGAGCGGGATAGCTAAAAGGCTGGTGACGAGGACCACCGAAGTCTGTCCGAAGACGTAGGTGCAGCAACTTTGGAGGGAGAGTGACATAGATAAGGACATTTTTGCATGCACAGATTATTTTACTTATTCTCACTATATATCACAATTGCAGTGAGTCAGAAGTTCACATACCGTTACACGTAGTTGACTATGCTTTAAAAAACGTGGAAAATTCAAAACATTTGGTCATTGCTTTTAAAGCTTCCTTTCAGTCATTTGGAAGTATAGCTGTGTGTGTATTTCAACGTCTACTTTCAAACTCAGTGACTCTTTGCTTGACATCATGGGAAATAGCAATAGCATAGACCTAAAAAACGTGATATTGCTACAATATTAGTGAAACACTACAAATAAAGTAAAAGTGAACACAAATCTATGACCAACCCAGAACACATCAGGTACTAGGCATGAGACTATAATACACAAATTCAACAGCACAATGATATACACTTGTCATATAGTGTAACACACAGCCCTTTAATAAATAATACCTTCTAAGAAGTTATATATATATATATATATATATATATATATATATAAATATAAGTCAAAAAGTGATTAGAACTATAAACACAATCAAAGGTATTACAATCGATATTACATCTAATCTGTCCAGCAGCATATTTCAATGCTAACTATTGTCAATAGCTAGCAAATGCTAAGTAGTTGTTCCCGAATGTTAACAGTTGCTACGTCAATACTTGGACTATTTTCATTGTGGACTGATCGGTGAACATTCAAATTATCAATTCACTTCGAAATTTGATTTAGCGATATAGCTGCAATGAAAACAGTATTTTGAATAATACCACTTTGCCAGGTTCTTTAAGGTAAACACCTTGTTGGAAGTATTTTGAAGTAGGTTTTCGCTTCCAATGCAGCTATGTTTGCTCAAGATGCACATTTCCAATTCATTCATTTGGACAATGCAAATAATGCAAATAATGCTAATACTGCTAATAATGATGATAATGCCAATATTGCTAATAATGATGATAATGATAATAATGATGATAATGCTAATAATGATGATAATGCCAATAATGCTAATAATGATGATAATGATAATATTGCTAATAATGATGATAATGCCAATAATGCTAATAATGATGATAATGATAATAATGATGATAATGCTAATAATGATGATAATGCCAATAATGCTAATAATGATAATAATGCTAATAATGCTAATAATGATGATAATGATAATAATGATAATAATGCTAATAATGATGATAATGCCAATAATGCTAATAATGATGATAATGATAATAATGCTAATAATGCTAATAATGCTAATAATGATGATAATGCCAATAATGATACTAATGATGATAATGATGATAATGCCAATAATGATAATAATGCTAATTCCAACAATTAAGAGTTGAATAATGGATTGTTGTGAAATATGAGTCCATGGACCTTTAGGAATAACTAAATGTCAGTGCTTTTTCACTCAAACATGAATTCAGGACAAACTATCCTTTGATTGCCTGTACAAATGTAAAGTACAGTTAGTTCAGGTGTCTTGTATTTTTCTACTTTTCTTTAATGTTGACTTGGGGAATAAGTCCTTGCCCAGTCGTGTCTAGTATTGTGGATTGTTTACTGTTTTGTCTAATTAATTTGTGTATATAAAAACTCAATAAAATCAGACAAAAAAGAGAAGTTTTAGTGTTTCTGCAAAGCGTTCAATGGGTGATATATGCTTTGTGAAAGCAGGGTGAGAGTGCACTGTCAGCACTTTGCTAGGAAAGGAGAGAGGGAAGGAGGAAGAAAGAGACAGATTGAGAGATGGATGTTGAAAAATAGAGTTATGCTGAGAGAGAGGTTGAGAAGGGAGAGCTGGAGAGAGAAAAGGAGAGAGGAAGAAAAGAAGGGAGAGAGGATCGATGTTGGATGAAAATGTAGTTCACTAAATAAAGAATATTGTGGTCAGAAGTAGTGCACTAAATAAAAAATATGGTAGTCAGAAGTTGTGCACTAAATAAAGAATATTGTGGTCAGAAGTAGTGCACTACATAAGGAATATGGTAGTCAGAAGTTGTGCACTAAATAAAGAATATTGTGGTCAGAAGTAGTGCACTAAATAAAGAATATGGTAGTCAGAAGTTGTGCACTAAATAAAGAATATGGTAGTCAGAAGTAGTGCACTAAATAAAGAATATGGTAGTCAGAAGTAGTGCACTAAATAAAGAACACGGTGGTTCGATGTAGTGCACTAAATAAGGAATATTGTGGTCAGAAGTAGTGCACTAAATAAAGAATATGGTGGTCAGAAGTAGTGCACTAAATAAAGAATACAGTGGTACATGGTGGTGATATTTAGTGCACTACATCGGGTACATGGTGGTCAGAAGTAGGGCACTACATTGGTTACATGGTGGTCAGAAGTAGGGCACTACATGTTTCCCTAAGGGAGTCAGGCAGAGACCCTGGAGAGGAGAGGGAAGTCTATGACAAGATAAGGAATATTGAATTACACACTTTCTTCAATAATTACAACTGAAATTTAAACATAACATTTAAGCTGCATAATGCAATTAACACTCCCTAATGTGTCTCTCTTATTAATTTGACATAAGAACATGATAAGTGGGGTTATTTAGAGAAATTAAATAATTCAAACTACAATTATTTCATTTGTTTTACCCCGATTGTTTGAATCACAGCATAATTTCTCTCACTGAGCTAGATTAATTCTTTACCTAATTACACACACATTCTGAATTATGTACACACGCTGACTTTATTACACATGCATAGAACCTCACTTACTGACTCAAATACACACACACTGTCAGACTGACTCTTGTCCGCGTCACAAACAAATTCTGTTTGCAATGATATTGAATTGGTTGATATAAAATCTCAGACAAATTTTACTGTTTATGCTGGCAGAGTATTCCGGGGACAAATGGGAGAGAATGTTGTGATGTAAGAGAGAAAGACAGAGAAAAAGGTTTTACTATAAATATTGGGACAAAAACAAAATGATTTTAATTAAACCAAGGCACAAAATTGGGACATGTTTCCTTTACCTATTTCGGAAAAGGCATTTGATCTCGGCTTTAGTGTTTAGATCTTTTTTTGGAGATGATTTTCGGGTTAGGCATTAGATGTTAAGTATGGGTATATGTTCTGAGGGTTATGGCAAGTACTAGTCTGGGCTAGGGTTAGGGTTAATTAATAGGGTTAGGATTTGGATGTCGGGGATGTTGGACGTTCTGTGTGTTAGTGTGAGTGTGTCTATGTCTGTGTGTGTGTGTGTGTGTGTGTGTGTATGAGTGTGTGTGTGTGTGTGTGTGTGGGGGGGGGGCTGTTATGATAAGCAGCCGCCTGAAAAGAAGAGTAATTTGAGGTACATAACCCAGACTCTAGTTCCATATCCAGCTGTCACTCAGTCTGCTCGGCTTCTAGTTTAAAGCCCTTCAGGGACACAGGAGTGCTAGTTCTTCACAGATAAACCACTGTCACCTGTGGGAAGGTGGCCTAGTCTTTAGAAAGTCAGACGAGTAACCACAACTGCTGGTTTCAATCCCCCATCCCACGGCACAAACGATGTGTCGGTTTCCTTGTGAATATGGGATTTAACCGTGATGGCTGATGTAGGTGAGTGCAGATAACAGGGTCTGTAACATGACTAGCATGCCTGATGTGCAATGCAGAATCTCTGACTGAGGGGTAGGTTTTATATGTCATTATATATGGTCTAGAAGCACTTTTTCATCGCCGCTGATGTTAAACAGCTTTTATTGTATAATTTAGTCGGCTGATTGATCGACTGGTTGACCCAGGTGTTAGGTTAATGTTCAAGTGATGTAATGAATAAATGAGTTCTGTTAGATCTGCCATCTGTGTTAGTGGCTATCCTTCAAATGAGCAATAACCTAATGTGTGTTCATGTCTTACTAACATGTAGGGGGACCTAAAATCTCCACAAAGATAACAAAAGGAGAGATAGTAAAAAACTGGTACGAATTTGGGTTAGGTTTAGGCTGAAAGTAGATCAAAATAAATTTAACTTTTTGAGCTGGTTTGCTCGAGGAAAAAGGCTATTTACTGCTAAGGGATTAGGTTAAGGCCAAAAGTTAGGTTATGGTAAGGGTTTGATTTTTAGGGTTAGGGTTAAGATAAAGGAATACAGAGTTTGTGACTGTGAATAATTTTTTGTGTCCCCATGACGACATGTGTGTGTGTGTGTGTGTGTGTGTGTGCTGGGGGTTACGCAGTCAGACAAACCTGGAGGCAGCTATGTTCCAAACCCAGGCTTAATTTCTGATTATGTCGTGGTGTACCCTTCATCCAATCCACAGTGACTATCATCCAATCATCCGTTGCTCTGAGCAAGGGTATCACTACAGACACGAGACTGAATCAATATTAGGAATGTCATGTTTGTTTAACTGGGGATTGGTTTGGTTAGAGGGGAATAAATACATTACATTAGTTCAGATAACGATTACGCTGTTTATCTTATGCATTGGTGATTGGCACCGGACCAGAAGTGTCTGAGACGTGTGTGTGTGTGTGTGTGTGTGTGTGTGTGTGTGTGTGTGTGTGTGTGTGTAAAATGTTGACATTGTGAGGCCATTTTAGCCATATCTAATATAAAGTTGGTAATAAACCATGGTTAGGGTTAAGAATAATAAAAGTATGATTTATCTTACTGGCTAACAACGTTGGAGGCCAAGTGAACATCTGTGTGTGTAATAAATAGCACCATGTTTAAAGCATGTTAAGGGTTGACGCGCTCCTCTCAGCAGACAGAAATGACTTCACGTTGTTAATAATTAAGCTCTTCTGCCTCGTTACAATGAGAGCCTGATTACCTCAGCACATTCACTGGTCTATATAGTTCATCTCTAACTCTCTCCCACCTCGTACTGTATAGTTCATCACTCTCTTCCCTCTTGTAAATCACCCCCCTCTTCACCTTTATCTTCTTATAATTATTTCCAACACTCCTGCTTCCTCTCTTCATGTAGTTCTCACCTCCCGCTTCCTCTCTTCATATAGTTTAAAACTCCCACTTCCTCTCTTTATATAGTTCAACTCTCCTGCTTCTTCTCTTCATATAGTTCAACCCTCCCTCTTCCTCTGTTCATATAGTTCAACCCTCCCTCTTCCTCTCCTCATGTAGTTCAACCTCCTGAATACTTACTTCATGTAGTTCAACACTCCCTCTTCCTCTCCTCATGTAGTTCAACCTCCTGAATACTTACTTCATGTAGTTCAACACTCCCTCTTCCTCTCCTCATGTAGTTCAACCCTCCCTCTTCCTCTGTTCATATAGTTCAACCCTCCCTCTTCCTCTCCTCATGTAGTTGAACCTCCTGAATACTTACTTCATGTAGTTCAACACTCCCTCTTCCTCTCCTCATGTAGTTCAACCCTCCCTCTTCCTCTGTTCATATAGTTCAACCCTCCCTCTTCCTCTGTTCATATAGTTCAACCCTCCCTCTTCCTCTCCTCATGTAGTTCAACCTCCTGAATACTTACTTCATGTAGTTCAACACTCCCTCTTCCTCTCCTCATGTAGTTCAACCCTCCCTCTTCCTCTCTTCATTTAGTTCAACCCTCCCTCTTTCTATCTTCATATAGTTTATCATGTCTCTCCCTGTATAATTCATCTCTTTTTCTTCATTTACCTTATCTTTCGATCCCCAACTCCTATCACACTTACTATTTCCTTCTCTCTCCACGACTCCTTTATTTTTCTCTCCCCTCTCGTTATATACACTCTTTCTCTCACCCCCTCGTTAGACACTCCCTGCCTCTCTCTCCCACCCGCTCTCTGCATTTGTTTATTGTGTTTCCATGCCAACTGTCGTTCCATGCACCATCACAAATAATCTCTCAAGCATCACGCTCGATGAGCAAAAACGTGGACAATGACAACAGAGTAGTATGACATTGAGTTAATGTGCCGCAGAGTCATAATAATAGGGGAACCCAAATCAACACCCACCAGGACACACACACACACACACACACACTAAAGGGCAATCCTCTCCTTCTAGCTACAGGGTTAATTTATTCCAGGTCTTATTTTAATTAATAACACACAGCTTGTAAAACATCCCAATCAGAGAGGCAGACTGGCACCTTTAAATAGAAAGGCCTCATCAGTGGTCCGTATGACACCCAACAGACTCCTGCAGGTTAGGCACAAAGTGAAACTGGATATTTATCAAAGAGTAGTGTCCAGGAATATGGGGATTCATATTGGGTTGAGTTTCGGATTAACGACTGTTGTTAACGACTTAGTTAGCTGTTCATTTAACTACCACAAAGCCATATTGCTGCAGAGTCATTTATAGGCCGCACCTAGCAGAAGAGTACATGTCGTTGTCAAGGGAGAAAAACAGAAGGTCACTACGGACCGAAATAATAATGGCGACCTGAAAATGAAACTGTGCCAACTTGAAAACCAAACTGCCGTTGTATTATTTGGATGTAATTCAGAAGGGGATAATCTATTTTTCAACAAACTATGTCCTCGCTGATTGCTTTTAAAATACAAACAAATAAAACATATAGAACAAACCAAACATAAAATATATAGATTATATTTTCATACATAAATCACCAGTGTCGTAGAGAACAAATGTTATTATTATCATTCAATTGTGATTATTTGAATGCTATTGTCACACAGGTCTTTGATGTTCTCTTATGAGCTTATTATTGTCATATAAAAGGAGTGTGGAATATTTATGCTCATATATAAGGAATGTGTGATAGAGGTAGGCAACTCAAGCCACTTTAATGCTTCTGATTTTCATCCTCTCTTTTTTATTAGGGATTAATTGCGACCTGGGGTCCCTCGAGTTATATTAACTAGCCGATTTAGTTACACAGTTAAAAATCATGCATACTTTGGTCAGAGAGTCAATACCATACCAATAAGAGAACAGAAATCTCATAAAGCAACACAAATACTTATTATATGACACCTGTATTGACAGGCTATGGGAGAGATTTGAACTCATGCTGCAGCAGTACATGTGACCCCAGACACCGCAGCTTCTGAAAGCTGAACCACCCTGGGGTCACGCAATTATACGACTTCATTTGTGATTAAAAAAGTTTAAATAAAAAAATTAAAAACGTATCCTTGTAAATCAAAAAAGGAATATTTCCATTTGATGCTAGTTATATTTTAAGTGGAACACAGGGTAATTATGGGTTTATTGATCTCCTTGTCACTCTGTAAGTCACCTCAGAGCCAGCCACATGTCACCAGGGAGGGCCTTCTGAGCATATCGGCTGGGTTTAGATTAATGGATGGAGTTACTCAGGCAGGTGAAGACAAGCGACGTAAACAAACGGGAATATTAAGACATGCTGATTCCCGCACTTAGTACTATAATCCATCTAGTGCACTACTGAAGCACATGTTGAATATTTCCCATGGTGCACTGCTCCTTCCCTCACTCGCAAACGCCCACCCTTCCTCCTTCCTGTCTGTCTCTGTTGGCTTCCTGGATCCCGTCTCCATTTAATGGGAGATGCTCATAATTAGCACAGACATGACGATGTGGTGCCGGGCAGAATTTGCATTCAGCTTCCTACACTGTGAGGGACATTTACAAATCAATGAGTAATTGATAATTTGCTTAGCTCCATTTACCGCTCTCCACATTGTCGCTGTCAGGCACGATTCCAAAATGGCACCCTATTAACTGCATAGTGCACACCATTCAATCGGATCCAGTTAATGCCAGCCTGGGCACAAAGTGCACTACAAAGCACTAGGTGTCATTCGGGACACATGGGATACCAGACACGCTGTTCGCAGGCCCACCAGGTTTTTTTCCTGCTTACTGAAATCTGGAGTGACCCAATTGGCAGGCTGGGAAATGGATGTGATTCTTATTGACAGGCTGGCAGAATGGGTGGGGCCCTCTGCTCTCTGAATGGTCAATCATACTGTTACAGTCACAGTCAGAAGTTTACATACATCTTAGACAAATACATTGAAAGACAGTTTTTCACAATTCCAGACAGATAATTTTACGAATGTCAAATGTGATAATAATAGTACACGCATTTTATTTTGTTGCTTTTTTTCATCACATACCCAGTTGGTACTGAACTTTACAAACACTCAACATGGTTGTGTTGCCTTTATATTGTCTACCCGGGTCAAACGTTTCAGGTAGCCTTCCACAAGCTTCCCACAATATGTTGGGTGAATGTTGGCCCGTTCCTCCTGACAGAACCTGTGTAACTGAATCAGTTTTGTAGGCCTTCTTGCTTGCAGACACGTTTTCAGATTTGACATCAAAGTGTCTATAGGATTGAGGTCAGGTCATTCTGGTGGTGACTTCAATGTCCTGACTTTGTTGTTGCCATTTTGACAGAACTTTGAAAGTGTGCCGGGAGTCATTGTCCATTTGACCATTGACCTCCGCTCCTCAACAGTTCCCTCATGCAACCTGGATAAAAATGCCATCATTGCAACGCCGCGAATATATGAGTCATGGATTCGAAAGCATATTTTGGTTGCAGCACTTGCAGAAGGTGTGTCAGGCCGCTCCATTCTTACAGTGTTATTGTGACGCTTAAAGACCGATCGGGGTGCTGCCAATATTCCTCTCATACTTTTGTTTGCTATTTGTTTTAATGTAAAATATACAAACTCATGTGGACTCGAATTTGTTCAGTGATACTGTATGGATAGTGAGTGTGCGTTAAAATATTATTATGAATACTTCACTTTAGTGGGCCGATTACAAAAAATACCATAACCGGAGTCGGAAAAATGTGATGCAAACATATGACTGAACGTATAATAGATCACTGTTGAATTGTATCCCTGGAATGGCAGATATTAACTAACAGTAGCATCTAAAGTGGACACCTGGAATACATAAACTAATGCTGTGGCGCTAGGACAGAACAAGAACAGCTAGCGTTAGAAGGCGTGTCTGGCTAAAGGTTTAATACAAGAGCCTGATTTAAAAATTTTCAGGATGTATTTCATGTTAAGCACAGTTGAGCGGCTTCGAATATCACCCTTCAAGGTGAATGAAGAATAATGAATAAATTAACATGCATTCAAAACACTTCCAGAGTAACTCCATCTCTTCGTTAGCTGGTTGTTGTTAGCGACAGCGCTAAGGTGAGGAAGAGGCTTGTGGAACATGGTGGCTAACGGAACCAACTAGCCTGTTATCCCCTCTAAATATAGGGCACTGCCCCCAAAGGAACCTGGTAGAAAATGAGTGCATTATTATAGGAACAGGAAGTACTTAAGGCCATGTCCGATGTGTGTAGGGGGCAGTGGTTATAGCTCTCCACTACTCTATAGACAGCTGACTGACAGCTGAGCCGCCGCTGCTCCAACACATCGCACCATCTAGCCCCTGGAACTGGATTTAGACACTCACAAATAATCCCCGGTCCTTGAGCCGAAGACACTGCCTTGTCACGATAAGGAAGTTGATAGCGGCAAATCACTCCGGCAGACAGGAGGGAGAGGCGCGGTCAATTAAAGAAGACGCTAGAAAGCATTTTAGATCCAATTTCGTCACACAAATCAGTCTGGCCCCAACTACACATGTGTTTTCCCGGGCTATTTATCTGAAGAATGTCCTCAGAGCCTCAAAGCCATTTTTACGTAATTAATAGACTTCATGACTCTTTTTCCGTATCCCAACCGTAGCCTAATGTTTACTTCCTATTTGCCTACTACTTGATTCTGCGAGGCTTTATTGGTATTGTTCATTTCCTGAATCCTCTGGAACTGATTCAAAAATGTGTGTTTTAAATGCTGCAGATGGGGGTCAGAAAAAGATCCTTGTGTGTGTAAACAGACTTGGCTAATACACCTGAATCTGAAAAAAACAGTGACACAATGAAGATCTCCTTCCATTCTCTGCTCTCGCTGCCAGTGTTTTCCTGTCAGATTACACCCCTGTCTGCCTCTTCACCAACACCCTATTCTCATAGGCCATGGCCTGGCCATGGTAGGGCGCTATCTAGGGGATTAGGGCGACATTCGGGCATATCCAGCTGACCAAGGCTGTGCCATTTGCTGAAGTGTTTTCTAGTACAGCCGCTGGGCTGAGTGCACTGGCTGGATACACACATTAAAGAGGTTTTAGGATGAAGACTTTATGTAACAGGTCTCAGAGGCCTCAGCGTCAGAAGTACTTAGTCTTCAGTTAGTCTTTCTGACATGTGGGGTTGTAAGAGAAGGCTAAGCATGTTATTGTCTGTTCGAGCATTCGCAGTTACACATTTTCTCTCTGACTCTCTGTCTTCCTTCCCCAATCTTCCCTTTCCTGTGTTCTCATTTACTTATCTTTTTTTCCCACATGTAAAATGATTGGCCGGATTTCTGAAACCTTGAAAAATATGAATTTTCAAATTTTATAAAAATGTCACAACACAGGAGGAAGGTGAGAAACTAGTCGGCCCAGAGAACAGTCTTTAAAATGTTTTATTCCATCCCAGGAGATCACCAAAGGCTGGGCATATGAGTTCCTGAAAGATTTTCCGGCAATTTTCTAGATTGAAAATATCCCTATTACAACAATAATTATTTAGCACAAAAAAGTGCTCATAATTGATAGATATTACTGCTCACAAGCCAACAAAACTTTTTTCCTCTGTCAAATTGTGCAAGATAATATCACGACAGAAAGAATGAGAATTCTCACATTCAGATAAAGTACTTCTAGAAGGACTGTTTAAACAGTTCCTTAGGTTGCATGTGTGTCAGTTACAACTTTGAGTTCAAGAGTGCAGGTAGATGTCACCCGAAATAAGCTTCATACTATTAAAGAACAAAATATTACCAGACTGCTACTGTCACAAAGTTCTACACTCATAAATGTCATAGGACTCCACGAGTAACAAGTTTTCAAGGTGAGTCTGAGAGACCAGGAGGAAACGTAGAGGTGGAGACAGGCTGTGTGATGCTATTCAGGATTCCTCTTCCTGGTGTTTGCTTGTCCAACGTGCTTTACTCACTTGCAACATCAAATCATAGACATAACACACAGCGAGTGCAGATGAACCAAGGGTCCGCCAAGGTCGGACAAATAGAAGTTGTACAGGAATGCCTTGTCATACCTCGCTTCAGCTTGATATAAGAGGAGCATCTGCTAGTTTATCAGGATTGGCGGGCGAGGAATGTATTCTCCTCCAACATGCACCCGCGCGTCCACAACTGAACAGGTACCGGATGACCACTGAGGTGAGGGAACCTTTCCGAAACATACCGTATCGCACAAAAGTGAGTACACCCCTCACAATTCTGTAATTATTTGATTGTATCTTTTCATGTGACAACACTGAAGAAAGGACACTTTGTAACAATGTAAAGTAGTGAGTGTACAGCTGGTATAACAGTGTACATTTGCTGTCCCCTCAAAATAACTCAACACACAGCCATTAATGTGTAAATGTCTACTGTAAATATATTTGGAAATATCACATAAGGGGATTAGCTGTATTGGAGGTTGTGGTCATTCTTCCCAGCTGTGAGTCTGGGACTGTAGGAGCCAATGCTGTGAACATAGCCTTCATGGGTCGTGTACATCACAAGAATAATCAAAGCATCAGGAAAGCATGTTATAGTTGTAGCAAATTACATTGCTTGGTCACAGAGTTACATCTAGCATACTGTTTTTGAAGTGTTATAATACGTTTTGCCGTATGTACTTACGCCAGATTAACATGTTGCTCTGGACATTGGATTCAAGAATTGAAAAGATAGAGGTTAGCAGACTAACGTTTGTCTTCGTTAACTTGGCAACACTCCAGTATTCTCTAGGACATAATTATTAGCCAACAAATGATGCTTGACTAATGCAATGCATTTTATTCCAATTGGATCCCATTACATGATGACAAGGCATAGCATTCAAACTAATATGTAAGGAAAATTACTGTTTATTGTCAGTAATCGCACATCATGTTGCGTCACTCACCACAGAGTTCCAAACTACCTCTGGCAGTGAGATCAGCACAATAACTGTGTGTCAGGAGATTCAAGAAATTAGTTTCTATGGCAAAGCAGCTGTACACAAACCTCAATGTATGCAATGCCAAGTGTCAGCTGGATTGGTGTTTAGCACGGCGCCACAGGTCTGAAGCAGTCGACCCGTGTGCTCTGGAGTCAACAATCTGGCAGTTGGATGGCCAAATCTGGGTGTGGCAGATGCCAGGAGAACAGAACTCACAGTACCAACTGTAAAGGTTGGTGGAAGAGGGATAATGGTCTGGGGCTTAGTTTCAGTAAAGGTCATAGTAATTAATTCTACAGGATACGAAGACATTTTATACAATAGGATACATCCAAATTATCCTCCACACACAGTCAGAATATCACAGATGAGAATTATCAGTAATTTTGCTTCCAAAGGCCATGGGAACCTTGAAAGAACACATGGCATTCATAAACTCACATGGCAGAAAAACTCAACCCCTTACCAGACTCTTGAGTCTCAATTACAAATTAACATCAATTGAACCTGAACTCCATATTGTATGAAAACATTCTTGAGGAGAATGTGAGGCCATCTTGTCAAAAACTGAAGTTGAACTTACATGGATTTGGAAAAAATACAACTTTCCAGTTGGTGCACTAAGTGTTTACATGACTGTATTCCTGTCATTCAGACCAGTCGTAATGTTGTGTTTCAGTTAACGCAGACAGACAGGATCGACCACCAGCAGCAGCCTACCTGTCATAGACGCCGGAAACTGCCTCATTCAACACAGTCAGAAGTTAATCTAAAGTATGTTCCAAACAGCACATCATGCTCTATGTAGAACACTATTTTATCCCTTAAGTTGCATTTTTTACAAAATGTTGTTTAGGGACACATCGCAACAAAGATTGGTCTAAAATGTTGGGAGTGTGGCTTTACAAGAAATGCAGGGGATTGACAGCTCAATACCAGAACACTAATTACTATTCCATGAAAACAGGAAAACAAAATTACCCCCAGGGAAAATAGTTCCATTAAACAAGTTAGAAATGTGGGATAGGCAGACCTCCCTAAAGAGGCCAGTGCCGGGAAGGTTTGCGGAACCATAGCAGACCACTATAAAAAGAACAAAGCCATAACAGTCTACAGAACCATAACAGACCTCCATAAAGAGGCCAAGGCCTGGGAAGGTATGCATAACCATTGCCGACCACTATAAAAAGAACAAAGCCATAACAGTCTACAGAACCATAGCTGACCTCCAATCAGGGGCCAGGACATTATACATTAACAAATGACTGATCCGGACATTCCCTGACAGATGGTCTTAGTGTTGGGAGTTAATATGTTCTTCATCATCCCCCTGGTATCTGCTGTACACAACACACAGATACAACTTCAGCATACTACGCTACACTCTACAGAAACACACATTAAAGTAAGGACATCTCACTTCAATACGTACGCCTGGCTGGCTGTGGGGAATATTATGAAATATATTATTATATTCTTGCTACCTCAGCCATGCAGATGGAGCAATGCAATTATTAATGACATTCATAAGTGTGATCCAACTTATGAGCTCATATAACTTACAGCTCTCTGTCACTGCTGGATAAGATCCAGTCTGTTAGAATCTGGCTTTTGTTTGACAACCCTCTCTCTTCACATCCAACGTATAGCTGAAGATGGCTTCGAAAGCGCTGTTGCACATTATTGTCTGTGTGGCAGTCAAAGAGAAAATAAACAGATAGACAAAGAGAGAAAAACAAACCCTTTTTCGGTTTGATTTGACAGTAAATCTGAAAATATTCAAAAACCCATCAACATTCTCACCGTCTATAAGCCAGTTCAGTGATGTGGATAAAAACAGCCACGCTGACAGTTTAGGAGACAGGGATAAATAATACAAATTCAACCATCGATGACAGACCTATAATTTCTCTGGCGCATTCACTGTTCATGTTTTCTCCCTGTAGTCAACATCCACGATTTAAGATAGTCATTCTGTACACAGTGTGCTTAGATCTTAAACAAAAACGAATTCGTGCTTCAAAGTACTCTTGGGTTGAAAGCCCTTGAGGTTAACACAATTCAAGCATCTCCTAATTCCTTCGAATGTGTGCCCAATAGCATTTATTTAAAAAATAAATAATCCTAGAAGGCAAGAATGTGTTCGTCGTCACCCGTCTGCCTCAAACGGCATCCAATCTTCTAATTAATGCACTACTAGGATGAGAAACCCAGCATGACTGAGTCATCTCGGTGGCACAGCAGTCAAATGTGTCCTTTTATAGCACTAAGCTGACCACCACAGACTATGTTCAAGCTAAGACTGAGCCACTATCTGAATTGGGCTGTGTTGCCACATGTGCAATGCAAATTGGACTTCTCCTTAAAGTGGATTGGCCCACCAGAATAAGCTAACAGTGTCCATTGTTGACCTGCATGACTTCCTGGTTGGAAAGGTTCTGTGGTTAGCCAGATCCAGTGGCAGTGTTTCTGATAAGACAGGGCCATAAACAGAGTGGATGTGATTAAATGTGTTAATGGAGAATAGGGGGAGAACATGAAAGAACATGGTGAAATAAGAATATACAAATTAGAAAATTACGTTTGTGGAATTAAGGCCAATATCTTCAACTTCCAATCAGGAAGTATTCCGGCACTCAACTTATAGGTGCAGTAACGCTTGAGTCAAACATCTTCATATTATTATTCTCTTTTTTATAAGGAAAAGCCAGTGCTGATTAAGATGGGTCCTGCGAATTGTGGCTTGTTATGGGAAAGAGAAAGGTCTGGAACAGACAATGTAGATTGCTTCTGCTGTTTATTCAGATACTGGTAGCTCTAAACTACATTAGAGCAATTTTATATAATTTCCCACATCTCCTCTATGGAATATTCCCAAAAACTGAGATGAGAAACATCTGGATCCGCCAAACAAGATTTGAGTAAACCTGTGAATTCTGAAAACAATTATATGTATTTGGCAACCATAGATACAAAGCAACAGGCCCTGATATCACCATAACAACCATCCATGAAGAAATATCTAAACAGCCTCTAAATCACCACAATAACCATCCATGAAAACATCTCTAATCAGCCTTTATATTACTATCAATTAATCAATTGATAGATTTTACGAAGCCTTTTTACATCAGCAGTTATTACAACGCGCCTTTAGAGATATCCCAGCCTGACCATGCTTATTGGCTGAGCTCCTTTCACTACAACTCACTTTATATATTCACTTGATATATGAATATTAATTTATAAACTCACCATATGTATATTCTCTGCAGGAATGGGCGGATCTGCCATAAAAACAACAATCTCTGCAGCAGTCTATAAATCAGGTGATTATGGTGACGTTGCTAAATTTCTACCTTTTTTGTGTGTAATAAGGCCAACATTGATCTATTAACCTTGAATGCCAAGGGCTATGTGTGACATAATAATCATGACAAGGTACTACTCATCACCTGGCTAATACAATGGTAAAGCATGGTGGTGGAAGCACCATGCCATGGGAGGCTTCTCAGCAGCAGGCACCGCTATAAAGGTCAAGGTTGAGGGAAGGATGAGCAGAGCGAAATACAGAGGTCATTGAACCAAAAACTGATCCAGTGTGCAGGATTGTGTTGCAGTACGGCAACTATCCGAAGCAGACAGCTCAGACAAAGCTAAAGTGCCAACAGGAAGAGTCTGGTTCAACCTAGACTTGGACTAAACACCCGAGTTCACCAAGTAATTACAAATTAAGTCTTTAACGGAAAATCTGGAGAAGGTCAAGGGTTCTGAAAACACTCGGAAGACACACTACGTAGAACATAGGGGGCAATTTGGGATCCACGTAGTGGGTTTGTGATTCAGTGAGCCCTTTTGACTCGGTGTCACATTTACCATATTTATATAGGGGTGAGTAGCAGGCCAAGTGTGTTGTGTATACAAGGACCACTGCAGGGCGATACCCATCAACCAGTGCAGGCCAAGCCCATCGCTCACGTCTGTCTACCACCACATCAGGCACCTTGTCACTCAACAAACCTGTGTTTATTGCCAATCCAATCACACCTGCTTGAAGAATAACACTCCAGCATCGCCATGGCTCCAAACCTTTGTGTGTGTGTGTGTGTGTGAGAGAGTGTTGTGTGTGAGAGAGTGTTGTGTGGAAAGACAGCAAACCACCATCCTCTACGCGACCGCCATTCAAACGCACATACATACACACACAATAATGCGAATCTACTAGAAAAACGTCCCTGTATTGATTAAACTGTCAGAAGCCAGCATTATGATGGATCACACTTCATTCAATCATATCAGGCCAACAAAACAGGGTGGGCTGAGTGACACAGCCATGAACACAGCCATGAACACAGCCACGAACACATGGAAGGGAGCAAACGGCAAGGGGACGTAGGAAAGCAAAGGGGCCGCACTGTTTTCCACTCACACTGCACCTGCATTTAAACCTGCAGTCCAACTGATCTGTTCTTATTTATAGGTCTTTGAAGCGAACAGCTCTGGGAAAAAAATGATAAAATCAGTTTTTGTTAAGCATAAGAACATTTTAGTATTAGCCCATTTCCTTTTCAGAGCACCTCTTCACTATACTCCTGAGATCCAGCAGGAGTAGTGCATTTTGAAATAGGATGCTATTTGGGACATGGATGCTCAGTTTTCACTTTATGATCTTTGCCCTGGGAAATCATAGTTGCTGAACTCCACCTCTACTCACCATCGCCCCTCATTTCCCCTCTGAGACAGGGTTTCCTTTTTCAGGACAGGAGGATGTTAGAAGAAAGGTCAGCTGGAGACAAGATGACTAATTTGTCAGAAAAATAGGAAAGGCAGACAGAAACGGGGGGGGGCGAATGGAGACGAGAGACAGAAAAGGGCTGTGGGAGAAAAATAGAATAAAGATAGCTGAGCAGTGAGGCATGAAGAGGGATTTGGCCAATATATTGTAGGCGGCTATAAGGGCTGTTAAGCATGACACACGTATTCATTTGTTTTATTTAACTATTTAAAATGCCAAACTTATACCAATATACCGAAAATGATGAATATACCAAACATCTTGTCTTCGTGGTGGTCCGGACACAATGACTGTCCATTGCCCTTAATAATTCAGATGATTTTCAGATACATGCAATTTAATTGTATTTACCAACTGGACCCGATTGAACCTGTTCATTAATTATTTATTATGTTTACATTACATATTATTTCTGAGAAGTAACAACTGAACAATCTTGGCATCATCTCGAATTACTCTGTTAAATGTATCCACGAGTAGATCTCGTGAGCCTGGTAGCTGCTGAAGAGAGAACGAGGTGCATGCGCAGTAGGCTACGCACTGGCATATCATACTGTTGATTGACAGGAAATGGATGGTGAGATGGTTGGGCTAAAACAATGTGAAAAAGGATTATTAGAAGGGAATGATTACACAGATAAGACAAAAAAAAGAGAGCATAACATTATTAGTGCAGTTAAATCTACCACGTGGGAATACTTTTTTTTACATTTGATGTGATCAAGACTGCATGGGATCCCACATCTATTGAAACGTCTGAGGACATGTCAAAAAGAAAACGACTGTGGGTCATAATTAGTGTTGTTATTTCTGAGGTAAAATAATGTGTATATCAGTCAGCCAGTCATCCAGACAGTCTCTAAAATAAAATAAAAACGATTTCGTCACAGTAGTCTATTGAATGATTCCATTGTAAACGAATTAAGCCAGATCTACTGTCTTCACAGTTGATGTACAATTGCCTATTTTTCTTTCGATGTTTGATACTTTTCTACAGTAATATGCAATTACTGCAGGGCAATTATAACAATAACACATATAACCTGTTGTTATAGTCTGTAGGAATTCTTCACATAAGTATCTATCGGTTATTTCTCAGTGCTATATACATATTGTAGCGCCCGGCGGGAATAGTTGAACAGGCGACCTTCGGTCGGGCGCACTACCCACTACACCAAATATATCGGAGGGGGGGAATAGCGGCTCTACCAGGGTCGGCACCACCAGGGTCCGCACCACCAGGGTCGCGACACGAGTCCACCAAACTAGAGAGCGGGTCCTCACGCTTCACTTATCCCAAGTCCATCCCGGAAACACGCTTCTCCGGCGCCAATCCCACTTCTGACACCAAAGTAGAGTAGTGCCCTGCCAGGATCTTACCGTCTCTACCTAGGTTAAAGGTGGTCTATATGCCTGCATTTAGCACGCACATCTTCAGCTGAACCAGAAGTGTGTAAAGGGTGTAGCTATATCGAGCAGACGTAGCCAAGGAAAGTGTTTTTTCTTCAGCACATCCATTTCAGGCTGCCACAGCAGTCTTAGCCTTTTATAATGATTCGTGTTTTTATAGAATATAATGAGTGAATGTTTATAAGTATGCAATTTACGCCAAGCTGAGGCCATCGCTGAGCAGTAGGCTAAAATGAACACACAGTTTTGCAATTATAAAATAAATATTCTACACATCAAAAACAGTTTCATTATGTAGATTGTTATTTTTTAGAACATTCAACACAATAACCTTACCACTTCACTGCTGTTGCAGCACTATTTTAAGGGCCTGTCTATTTCTTATTTTCTGAATGGGTCTTGTGACACCAAACGAGGAGGACCCATGGACCGTTTTCCTGGGAATGGTACCAGGATGCACTGTGGGAAGACAACAAACCAGAGGAGGGAGGGAGGCTCTGGGAAATGTTCTGCATGGAAATCCTGGGTCTAAGCATCCATGGGGACATCAATTTGACACATGCCACCTACCTGAATATTAGTTCAGGCCAGGTCACCCCTTTAAGCCAATGGTATTCCCTAATGGCAGTGGCCTCTTACAACAGGAAAATGACGTACATCGTTCGGAAATGGTTTGAGTGATGAATTGAAATGGAAAAGTTCAGATTGTTGCCCGGCCTCCAAATTTCCCAGAACTCAATCAGGCTACATATCTGTTGAATTGATGCATCAACAAGTACGCTTCATGGCGGCTCCAGATCGCAACTTACAGGAGTTTAAGGATCTGCTGCTAATGTCTTCCCTCCAGATATCACAGGACACCTTCAGCGTTCTTGTAGAGTCTGTGTCTCGGTGGGTAGGCGCTGTTTATGCGGTAAACAGAGGACCAGGAGTGCATTATGCATGTAGTCATATTGTCTTGTCTGATCGGCGTATAATGATCTGCCTTCCTACACCCCCCATAGTGTTAAGGGCATTAGTTTCAATAGGTGTGCTGTATGTGATGGACAGGTTGCCTCAACCAGCATCCACTAACACAGTGAATGTATACAATGGGACAACTAAAATGTAGGAAGACCAATAGCCTGGGGGCAAATACTATTCTCAGTCCTAAACTACACCCTATTTCACATGTCATGCACTAGTTCAGAGCACTACGACTCAGGGCATTACGAGTAAAACACCAGTTATAGGGTCTTCATTTAGGACACTGAGCATGCATACCATTTTAAGAAATTAAGCAGTATCTCTTAGCAACCCTGAAGTCACATGACCACGTCACAGATGATGCAGGAAACAGTCCCAAATGCACATGTCATTTGGCGTAGTGGCGGTGACTAGTTACATTATCATAAGCTGGAAAGATATAAAAATAAAACGTAAGGAACATATGCATCCTAAATCGCAGACTATTGTGTATTGCAGAAGTGCTGAAAAACGTAGGGAAGATGGCGGAGCTTAGGACAAAACCTCAACAAAATTAAATATACTTCAGCACCTGGAAATGTAAACGGCAGGAGCAAAAACTACAGACAGTAGGTGAATTAATCACATTTATTAATCAGGACGTAAAAGCAGGAAAATGTATATGCAATAAGGAAAAAGGTGTTCAATACAATGCCAATAAAATAAAATGTTTTAAAGAACGTCCAAAGCAATAACCCCTTTCCCCAAAAGAATTAGGACCGAAACTCCTAAAGTCAGTCCTGAAGGGTAACCTATTCCCAAAGGCTGCTGGTCAAAACTAGGGCACTAAGTAGGGAACATGATGCAGATTGGAACTTCAATTCATTATATTACTGCAAACAGAGGACCTTAAATCACGAGAAGCCTATTCATCTTTCTCTGTCCACAGCACACACAAACAAACACACACACAAACAAACGGACACAGCCGGATGAAACGCTCAAAGAACTTAAAAACACACAAATGAAATGAAGTTAAAGGAATCTTCTGCCCATGTGTCATTGTAACCCTATGTGACCCGCCTCTCTATTGTTTACAGAAACAAGCTGCAGCGTTAGTGCCTGAGGACCCTGAGTGGTGTGTCCTAAAGAGCACACTACACATCCAACCATGCATAATGCACGCTACTGAGCTGCTACATGATCCAGGAAATGTCCCAAATAGCATCCTATTTCCAAAGTAGTGTATGAATTAAGAGGAGCCAATAGTGAAATACGAAAACTCCGGTGCCTCATGTATGGCTGGACTACACGCTGACGTCAGAGAGTCAATACTCTACATCCGTTGCTTTAAATATAGTAAACCAAAAAACGTCTCGGTAGGTTTATTCAAAAGTTTAGACACAGCGGAAAAGTCTTGATGTAACAGGAAAAATCCTGCAAAACTATTTTTTTAAACACGCAATCATTATGTAGAACAAACATGGGTTCTCGTGTTTTGCCTTGAAATATTCCAAGGCTATACTAGACAAAATAATAAATTATGGGGTGGCATGGTTGTATTCTACATGAAACCCCATAGCCTTTATATCTGGTCAGAACGAGTGCACAATATAACCAATAGGCTGTTAACTAGCAGGCAACCTGGGTCTCAGTGACACTCAAAGTAGCCTGGGGGTCCTGCTGAACGGAGCGCGCAAGTCTCCAAAGCCTGTTGTCTTTACCAAACCCCTTATGTGTGTAGTACAGTGTGTACCCCCCTGGCTTGTCTCGTGTTTTCAGCCAGAAGTTTGTGGAAAAAAGTATCTTCTGTTGTATTTGGTTTGCTGCATCCAGTTACACAAAAAGAACAATACAAAATAACTGTATATACTGTTCATAAGAGATAATTAACTGTACTTAAAGGATAACTCATTGTTATTATTTATCTATATAATATCAAACCTTTATTAGAAAGCACATAGTACATTGAGGATGAAAAAAATATATATCTGGCATTTTCATAGAGCTGAAATCAACATTTTTTTTAATCAAAAACCTCAAAGGAAATCTAGCTCTACATATTCTAGTATTATTGCTTTAATCAGGGCATTAAGGCAGTAGAAAGGTTGCATAGAATGAATAGGCCTATTTGATCTGCGCTAAACATTTAACATCAATACTGTACCATATATGAAATGACACACGTAGTGAAAAGCCAGTCAATACCCCCTCACCGTCCACAATTATAAAATATGTTAAAAAACATAGAAAAACCCCGGATATTTAATCACAATGATTGGTTCTGAGAATCTGATACTAATACAGACTCAATAAAAACAGCCCGTCCCTTACCAAACACATAAGCAAGACAATCGACTCAATTGAAATTTGTTTTGTCCAGTTGCTTTTCCCTGCCCCCAGTTGGGTCCATTTCCAGTATAAGCCGTTCTCGTATACTATAATATGACATCATTCAAAATGCATGGGGGTGAATTAAAGAGTCACTGGAACCTTTCTATATTAAGTTCTGCTAGGGTAATACCACAGTGAGCACAGCACAGCAAATCAAACCGGAAAACCTGACTAGGCATGGAAATGCTATCAAAAAAGATTCTGTTCCTCTCCCTCAGCCGTCTTGATTTGACTAAAAAACAATCCGTAACATCTACACAACCTGAAGTTAAACTCCACTGGTGTTACAACACATTCTTCCCTCAAATTCACCACATTTTAAATGGCACCCTATTCCTTACATAATGGAAGCCACCAAGAGGCTCTGATAAAAAATCTGTGGACTTTAATAGGGAATAGAGTGCCATTTGTGAGGCAGACACTTTGCCTAAATAACTGAAAATTCATCACTAGATGCTGTCCATGGCTTTGAACTCGCTGAGGGCCTGGACAGGGTTGACGACTTTCTTCTGGGATGACCTCTTCATCTAAGGCACAAAAGAAAAAGATAGCACAGTCATTGTATAGATCCAGAAACACTGTCCGTTTGGAAAGGATTGTTTGTCTAAGACAAGATTAGATAAGATGGCATAGATACAATTTAGATGGAAAATATTGTCTGTTTTAAGGATAGTTGAGATAAGACATGAGATAAAAGCGTTGATATAATAGTGCCTGTTTGAAAAGAATCATGCCTCGCGTTGTTAAACAGACAATATAAACCAATTACATGTAGGGCTGATATACAAGATGAAAACTAAGTCCCGGGTGCGCTATTCAAAAACACTGCAAAACCTATTCTGGACATCCCTATAATATGTGAGCCAAAGCATTTATATACTCACCAACCATTTAATTAGGTACACTGCTCGTTAAAGTAAATATCTAATCAGCCAATCATGTGGCAGCAACCCAATGCATTTAGGCACTTAGACAGAGGCAAGACTATTTGCTGAAGATCAAATCAAACGAAGCATAAGAATAAGCAAGAAATGTTATTTATTAAGAGACTTTGAACCTGGCAGACTGAGAACAAACAGGCAGGTTTGAGTATTTCAAAAAGTGCTGATCTACTGTGATTTTCCTGCACCACCATCTCTAGGGTTTACAGAGAATGGGCCGAAAAATGAAGACATCCAGTGAGCGGCAGTTCTCCGGGCGAAATGCATTGTTGATGACAAAGGTCGGCGGAGAATGGTTACAACTAAGGTATGCAGAATCACATCACTGAATGCACAGCACACCTTGCAGCAGATGGGCTACAGCGTCAGCAGGCCACAGTGGGTGCCCACTCCTGACAGCTAATAACAGGTTACTGTGGCTACAATTTGAATTGGCCCACCAAAACTGAACAACAAAAACATTGCCTGGTCTGATGAGTCTCGGTTTGAGTCTAACTTGAGACACTGATGTTAATGTGAGTCAAGCTTCACATGAACCCAGTGAATTACCTTGTTGTTGGACCGGTCTTCCTGCTTCTCTCTCTTGACCAGGGGCTTCTTCTCTGGAGCTTTCATCTTCCAGGAGATCGCGGGCATGTTCAGGGACTGCATGCCCATAGACTTCTGGTACTTGGTGGACGCCACGTAGCTAGCCTTGACCGTGGACACCACGGTGTTCATCAGGTTCTTAGCTGCTTGGATCAGAGACATGGCACTGTCCACCTGGAGGAGAGTAGCAGGGGGGATAGGAGATACAGGGTGAGGGAGAGAAGCTCAACAGTTAGCCAGTGCCCAATGGAGAAGTTGTCCTCTTGACCACAGATCCAGGATCAGATAACGGCACATCCCATTCATAACATTTTGGGGATAAATTACAGCCAGATCATATGGTTGTGTCTTAAACAACGCACACTTAGCTATATAGTACTACTATATAGTATACTACTTTTGACCATTGACATAAAGGACAAATAGAGGCCCCTGGTTAAATGTACAATATACACAATATAGTAAGCAGTGTCATTTGTGAACACCCCATATCTGACCCCAGATCAGCAGTTGGAGGCAACCTGTATTTTGACCTGTAATGTTTACACCACCACCAACACCACCACCACCACCACCACCATCAGTGTGATCGGGACAAAAATGGAATCAGTCTTCTGGCCTGGTGTCTATATTCTTAATAATGTTTAATGTAAGCATTGCAATTTAAATAATCAAATACATTAAATAAATCAGTAAATGTCTTGTGATCTTATGTGTCTAGCCTTGGCCAGTGTCTCAGGGTGCAATTCAAATGGCACACTACTTCCCTTCGTGCACTACTTTTGGATAGACTCTGGTCAAAAGTAGTGCACAGTTTAGGAAATAGGATGCCATTTGGGTCAGGTTCCGAATGTCATCTGTATCTGCGGTCGGGTTTGGTATACCTGGCTCTCTAGGAATGCTTGGGAAACCTCCTGTTAGGGCAAAGGGAGAGAGGGAACTTGAACTTTAATACTTGTACTTAGGAAGGCCAGTAAATAAGTGCACGTGAAGGTGTTTTCATGGCCCCAGGCTGGTGTGCTTCAGTGCAGGGAGGCAGGGTGCGTTGGGGTGCAGCTCCAGCAGAAGTGCACAGGGGATCCAAAAACACACAACCTTGGGAGGCTCACAAATGGCACTATATTCCCCTCAGAGTGCACTGCTCTTGACACGAGCCTTAAAGGGCCTGTACCAACTGTGGGCCAATCAATCAGTGCACTAGAAAAGTAAATAGGGTGCCATTTGGAGAGCATGCGGGTGGGATTCATTCAACAGGGAAGGAATTACAGTGTGATATTTCATAACAGAATCAAGCCAAGTGAAATAAGTAATACAGTAATGTAAGGCAGAGGAAGGTCAGGGAAACAAAGGGCAGACAAACATTCTACCTCAGTCACAGCTGTTTGTTATTTTAACCTAAAATCTCAAAAATACAGTGAATGCAAAACAGAACCAACAAGAGCTTGACACATAGGTACTTAATTACTTTATTCCAGCCAATATTTAGTTTAGGAGAACATCTTAATTGTATTTATTTTACTTCTCAAACCCTGACCCATGCCTCCTCATCTAAATGATCTGGCAGAGAGTTCCTCCTGTTTGACCTTCTGTGATTAATTTGACGAAGCAGGAGAAGTAAACGGGGTTACGGTGAATCGAGAAAAGACTATTAAAATTCTGTGTAGCAACACATAGCTGCTGTCTGACAGAACAAGACCCGGGTGTTCTCCTGAACGACAGACCTAGTCTGGAGCAGGATCGAGGGGGGCATTTCAAATGGGCAACCTATTGTCTATACTGTTAAATGTGTGCCCAATACGTCCTGATGGAATTTAGTGCAGTACAAGGTACATAGGGGCGGCATTTGGGATTTCACCAACTGGAGCAACAGAAGGTAGGAGGGACGGACAAGACAGGGTTGATATTTGAAGAATCTGGAAAAAGGTCAACGGTAACGACATCTGACACCGTGGCGCATTCTGAACGGCACTAAACTTCCTCTCTAATGCTCTTCCTTAGTTCAGTACTACCAGCGCCAGTCAGAGCGGGATAAGGAATGACGCGAGAGAACAGGGAAAACACATTATATTATAGAGGACGCCCCCAATTCCCTAGTTTTAATAACGCTTTTATTGTACATCTTCCCTTGTTAATGATGTACCAAATGCCAGATGCAAACGAAACAACGTAAGGGAATACACAATTAGTTAATGGAGTGCCATTATACAATTATTGGGTTATTAAGTCGAGGAAACTGCCGTCTAATGGAATTCAATTACAGTTTAGCTTTGGTATAGAAAGTTGGAACCACAGCGGATTCGTTTAATGGTGTAGTGACAGTAATAATTGGGGGAGCAGGAGGAACTTTCATTTGAAGACTTTTCATGATACTGGCACTATATAGGGAACAGAGGAAAGCTAATCCTTAGTTACGAGGTAGCAGTTTTAGTCGAGATGTAGACATTATCCTGTTTGACTTTTATTTTAGTTACATTGTTAATTTACTAATGTACTGTAAATGTAATTTCAGAAAAATTTGGAACAAGTCATATTAATGAAGGTAACTGCTAGAGAACGGAGCAGCCCATGAAACATTGTTTAGTATCAGAGTATCTTACCCCAGAGACCACAAGTTCTCCTCCCAGATTCTGGACCTCAGCTTTGACCTTACTACAGATGTTGAGCTGGTGGCAGTACAGAGCAATACGCTGCAGGTAAGCCAACAGGTCCTGCTTACAGGCTGAATCGGGACACTGTATGGGGGAAGAGAGAAACGGGGGGAAAGGAGGTTAATGTAAGACAATAGCCCATCTTCTACACATTGGAAATGATCCCAGACCAGTGAAACAGACCACTTCTGTAGAAACCAGCAGCACATCCTGATTACATGATCACAGACTAGTGAAACAGACCACTTCTGTAGAAACCAGCAGCACATCCTGATCACAGACTATTGAAACAGACCACTTCTGTAGAAACCAGCAGCACATCCTGATTACATGATCACAGACTAGTGAAACAGACCACTTCTGTAGAAACCAGCAGCACATCCTGATCACAGACTAGTGAAACAGACCACTTCTGTAGAAACCAGCAGCACATCCTGATCACAGACTATTGAAACAGACCACTTCTGTAGAAACCAGCAGCACATCCTGATCACAGACTATTGAAACAGACCACTTCTGTAGAAACCAGCAGCACATCCTGATCACAGACTATTGAAACAGACCACTTCTGTAGAAACCAGCAGCACATCCTGATCACAGACTATTGAAACAGACCACTTCTGTAGAAACCAGCAGCACATCCTGATCACAGACTATTGAAACAGACCACTTCTGTAGAAACCAGCAGCACATCCTGATCACAGACTATTGAAACAGACCACTTCTGTAGAAACCAGCAGCACATCCTGATCACAGACTATTGAAACAGACCACTTCTGTAGAAACCAGCAGCACATCCTGATCACAGACTATTGAAACAGACCACTTCTGTAGAAACCAGCAGCACATCCTGATCACAGACTATTGAAACAGACCACTTCTGTAGAAACCAGCAGCACATCCTGATCACAGACTATTGAAACAGACCACTTCTGTAGAAACCAGCAGCACATCCTGATCACAGACTATTGAAACAGACCACATATGGACCATGGAGTCAATCAAGTTCCAGAATGACTGGGGGAGTCTCAGACAGACTGACAGGTAAGAGACTGACATCTTTGCACATTGTGTTAGGGCAGGAAAACAGTATACACATAGAAGGCACCATATCCATAATAAAAGAAGCAGGCAGGGACGCCACATGCGTAGGCTTCTGACAACCACAGGCAAGTGCCAATTGGCACACTATTCATTATATACGGCACTACTATGAAGCAAAGGTTACGCCCTGACAAAAACAGCACACTGTGTTATAGAAACGTGGTGTCGTACCGGGGGCAGATGCCGACCTGTGCATGCATCGAGACCACGCATAAGTAAAGCCGTACTTTATAGTCCATTTCAATTTTAATGAAGCGTGTGAACACAGACACCGCGGCAGAACTTCACAAACTCCCCGACCCAAGAGTCTTTTCCGAATGAGAGACAGAGAAGGAAGGCAGAGAGATGTAGGGAACGGAACGAGCCGTATCCTAATATCCAGATAGCAGAAATCAGAAATCTATAAAGTCTCCCCCGCATCCCTTAAGCCTAATTATGGTTGGAGCTGGAGATGAAAGGGAAGAACAGCATGTTAATGGGTCTACTGATGCACAACAACTCAGCAGTCAGAGGCTTTTAGAAGAACCGCACTAGTCCCAAATGGCACGCTATCCTCAGAGTAGCACCCTATCGTCCCAATAGTGCCCTATTGTCCAAATAGTGCCCTACCTGTGACCTGAGCTCACATCCAGTTAGTATCTACGCCCCGGATGAAGAGCGGTGAACTGTGTATAGAATGGGGTGAAATTTGAGTCCAGCTTAATCTGGCTAGAGATCAGCAATTGTTGTCATGTCAGCAACACAAGCCCAGTGCTGCTTGACAGCTCAAATCTTTATGGTCCCAAAATCTACTGGCTAGAAGAAAAAAGAAATTAGGGGCTCTATAGTATGTGTAAAGACCCCCAGTGGTGTGGCTTGTAGCATTGGGAACATCTAGCATGTCATAGCCCGGCCCGGCACAGCATTAAACCAACGACACATCAGAGCTCTGACTGGCACAGCATTAAACCAACGGCACATCAGAGCTCTGACCGGCACAGCATTAAACCAACGGCACATCAGAGCTCTGACCGGCACAGCATTAAACCAACGGCACATCAGAGCTCTGACCGGCACAGCATTAAACCAACGGCACATCAGAGCTCTGACTGGCACAGCATAAAACCAACAGCACATCAGAGCTCTGACCGGCACAACATTAAACCAACAACACTTCAGAGCTGTGACCGGCACAGCATTAAAACAACAGCACATCAGAGCTCTGACCGGCACAGCATTAAACCAACAGAACATCAGAGCTCTGACCGGCACAGCATAAAACCAACAGCACATCAGAGCTCTGACCGGCACAGCATAAAACCAACAGCACATCAGAGCTCTGACCGGCACAGCATTAAACCAGCAGCACATCAGAGCTCTGACCGGCACAGCATTAAACCAACAGCACATCAGAGCTCTGACCGGCACAGCATAAAACCAACAGCACATCAGAGCTCTGACCGGCACAGCATTAAACCAACAGCACATCAGAGCTCTGACTGGCACAGCATAAAACCAACAGCACATCAGAGCTCTGACTGGCACAGTGCAATATTAAACAAACATGTCAGGTTTCATCGAGGCAGAATACTAAACTAGCCACCGTGATGGAAGATTACTGTCATTACAAGCCCATTATATATATCGTCACGTTAGTTATTATTGCATTTTATTTCCTTAAAATTTTCATAAGCTATCGAATAATTAGGGAACCGGTGAAAACACAAAATCAGGATGGTTAATACTGGATGACGACTCAACCCTCATCCTGATTTACATGAAACATTAATAATAACAAGCTCAGAGATGATCAATAAGTGTGTTATTGTGAAATCACTATGTGTGTGTGTGTGTGTGTGTGTGCCTGTATGTAATGCGTGTATGTAATGCGTGTGTGTGCATTTTCCAGAGCATCAGGGTGTAGCTGGTCAGTGGTGGGTGTACCCTGACAGTTTTGTAGTGGTTGTTCATTTAAAGTGTCATCCAACAGGTCAGAGATGGCAGGTTCACAGATTAAATTACATGAAGACATCTCTGAGCTGACTGTCTGTTTGAAAGCATATCATAATTGAATAGTCTGTGTTGAATGGGATCTGACCGCTGGCATCTAAAGGGGTTTATCGAACATTACAGAAACCTTGATGATTATAATTGCATTACTGCATAGGGCAGAACATCGATAAAATTGCATCTAGCAATCAACATTACTGGGTTTATATAAGCTGCATTAGGAGTGAGCCCGACCCGCGCATGACCCGCGCATGACGAGACGGTACATTCGTATTGGTTTCCTCGAATCATGCGTCCTTCTGATCAGCTCTCCATCAGGTGGGGAAAAAAACCCAAGACCGTATCAAGATTCAGCATAAATCTCAGATTAAACATTGTTTCCACCCATGTGTCAATACCCAAAACATTACCCTAAATCTAATTAACACAACTGTTTATGCAGCAACTCAACCATAACACCTAAGGGCCTCATTATGCTTCTGCGTCAACTCCACGGCGTAGCTACGCCGTCACTCCTACGGCGTCGTGGCCGTTTTATGGTTCTGCGTCGGGTTGCGTTGCATTTCACATCCAGATGTATAATATGACCAATCACAGCCCTTGTGGCCTGCGTCGCCTCGACGTGTAGTTACAATTTTTTGGAGGTGCACGTCGAGCTACGGCGTAGGGGTCAGAGAGGGGTTCGCGTCGACGCAGAGGGGTCTACGAGGGTACGCCGTCGATTCGACGCAGAAGCATAAAACAGGCTTAACTGTTACTCTATGCCTAATTATAAAAGTCTACCCTAAACTTAACCCGTGACACGGAAAACACAATTGCTGGTACCCACAAGTACACATACATATGAATCACTTGCGCACGCCGTTCTAGACAATAAGATCAGTTAAACGTTTCGGAGAAAAGACACACAAGCTATTTTTATTCCAATTTGACCCTGAGTGCTCCTCCCTAGACTTCCATCATTAGAGGGTAATTAAGGCTCTGTCTCTGTCCCACTGACTTGGCATTTCTGCTGGGCAAGGATGGAGGAATCAAAGGGTCCCGTGGAGCTGATCATAGCCTCATGGCTCCCTTCATCTCTCTCCTGTCTGTCGGCCTCACTGGTTAAATGACAATGTTCACCTTGGTAATACAGCAACTGAGTTAAGTGTGACAAAGGCAGAGCGCTGACTCCAAAGTATCCTTGATGAAAGGGAATTGTCACAAAAGTAATACAAAAGTATTAGGCTATAACGATAAGACTAATCGATTTAAAATCCCTGGGTGATCCATCCATTTATTTTTTATATACTTTCCACCAATATCTCACTGGAGCTGACTGAACTGAGACAGCGATAATGAGGAAGAAACTGTTCGGTGAGAGAACGGCTTGGTGTTCAACAAAACAATCTCTCAGCAAGTGTTCAAGTGCTCTAACAACAAGCCGACAGTTTCCACAACCATTTTGGAGGTGTTCAATGTCAAACAGAAATGGGTCTCTTCGTAATGGAACATTTTGTATAGAAAGCTACTTTTGATGTTGTCATCAACAAGCACAACAGACAAGTGCAGCAATCTGTCAACTGCTACGACAGGAAACAAGCAAAAACACGCACACTCAAAACATTTTTAAAACAAACATGCCCTTATCCAATAATTGGATATTGGAGCAGGAGTGCTTAGAAAACCAGCCACAATAATGCCAATGATTCTTCAAGCACCAATTTGAGTAAATCTTAGATTTTTCAAGGTAATCCAGTACTTGGTTTTCTGAGATCCAAATTTAAGCACTTCAAGCACTGCGTGAGACCTGGGGAAAACCCAGAGGGAGAAGATGAGCGAGAAGAGAGAGGCGTTGAGGTGGAAGTGAGACTCCAACGGGATGTGTCCCAGGTGAATCCAAGCAGAAGAGATTAAAACAGTGAACCATCACTAGAGTTTATATAGGCAATTTCTTAGTACAAAGACAGTGACTAACCCACAATCTACAGAACAAACACGTTTGTTAGCATTGGGCCCACTCATTATAGAACACCATCTCCCCTACTTCCTCAACATCAAATCTCATAAAAAACTATTCTTAAAAAAACAGAAAAGAATTACAATAAAGTGAAGCTGCCCCGCTCCTGGGAAATCCGAAAGTGTGCTACATCCAAACTGATCATATTTGCACTCACCCCATCAACCGTGGACAAATGTAGCGCTGTAGACAGGCAAAAGGGCACCATTTAGGACACATTACTGACAGAAAGCATAGCCAGACTACACCATCATTAAATGTGGTCTCCAGTGACAACGCTTAGCTAACATGAATGACTTTGCTTAAAGAAATACTTTCTATATTCATGAGTGTGTTGTGGAACAGAGTGGGCGATGGCGCGGCCCTCACTGGCTCGACTACGGTATACGGGTAGTGACACACATCACATGTGCGTTCCAAATCACACCCTCTACACTCAACACACTGACCAGACACCGAATGTACAGTACTGTGAATAGGGATCCATTCAGAACGCGTCGCAGCCCAACACCACAAACAAGAGCAGACCCGATGAAGACCAATAATCCATGAATTATTATCAACCTCCGACACAGGACCAAACTGAGAAAGGGAGAACGGAGACCCGGAAAAATAATGCAGTGAAAAAAACAAGAGAATAACTGTTAAATGAATAGGAGGAGTGGAACGAGAGACAGAGAGAGGGTGTGAGTAAGTGAGTGGGAGAGAAAGAACAAAGAGAGGATTTCCCAGAGCCAGTCGGTAAAATGACCTGACGCGTTCTACGCCGCAATTAAGTCAGACTGGAAGGTCAAGCTGCTCCATTGAAAATGTCAGGTAGCATGGACCCCTGCTGCCGCAACAGATCATTCTAAACACACACATATATACATACACACAAACTAAAAGTGTGTGAGTGTGTGTGCGCTTCCAAAGACTAGACGCAGGCAGGTAAGGAATGTGTGAGAGGAAAGCTTAATCACTCCAGCAGCCCAGACAGCCGTCGGTGACCTTTCAAAACAAACACCCAAAATGCCAATACCCCATAATACATTTTCTATATAACATTAACGGACAGTGCTTTACTGTGCTGTAGTGGCATGGTGGAGTAGTCAGTATGGGCGTGCCTAACATAGCCTGATTGAGTAGTCAGGACAGGTGTGCCTAACATAGCCTGATGGAGTAGTCAGGATAGGTGTGCCTAAAATAGCCTGATGGAGTAGTCAGGACAGGTGTGCCTAACATAGCCTGATGGAGTAGTCAGGACAGGTGTGCCTAAAATAGCCTGATGGAGTAGTCAGGACAGGTGTGCCTAACATAGCCTGATGGAGTAGTCTGGACAGGTGTGCCCAACATAAATTGTTTCCTGTTGCGATAAGGTTAGTTGTTTTTCAAGGAGTATGCATAATATAGAAAATAGTCCCGACACCAGCCAGTAGCTATGGGATGACGGACCCGTTAAAGTGCACCTCAACCCAATAGCCCCGGGTCAGAATAGTGTCCTATAAAGAGAACAGAGCCATTCCATAAGTCACTCAGTCCCCAGACAAGCCATTGATGAAAAATGCCCTTCGACACAGTTTATAATGTATAGGATTCCATTGCCTGCAATAATCATCACCCAGTGTCTAAATTGGTTAACAACATGTGCCATTAAAAATACATGCTCCAGTGACACCAACCAACTGGCACCATTTAGAATGGCCGGACAACATCTGCTTAGACTGCTGGAGAGAGGAGGAAAAGGAGAGAGGAGGAAAAGGAGAGAGGAGGAAAAGGAGAGAGGAGGAAAAGGAGAAGGGGGAGAGAGGGAAGTAATAAGGGTATAGAGTGGGATGTGTAGGAACTAGGAAGGTGGAAGAAAGAGGGAGGAAGAGAGGGCGGCAAAAAGAACAAGAATAGGGCGGTGACACACACACACACACACACACACACACACACACACACACACACACACACACACACACACACACACACACACACACACACACACACACACACACACACACACACACACACACACACACACACACACACACACACACACACACACACACACACACACACACACACACACACACACACACACACACACACACACACACACACACACACACACACACACACACACACACACACACACACACACACACACACACACAGTCCAGTCAAATGCATATAGACTGTATGAATAGCTGTGATGATCCTGGACAGAGACCAATCGATGGTGTGTGTGAGTAGACAGGGTTCTGCAATGCTTTTATTTATTTACAGCCGCACAGTGTGACGCAAGAACGTTTAGTAATAGCACCAGGCCCTACAGGGGCTTACCAGTCTGAATGTTATATTTATATTCAACCACAGCCCACTGACCACACCACAATGTCAATTGAAAATCACCACTACAGTGATTACTATGAACAGGTGTGCCTCAAGGTTGTGAACTATATCCAAGGCTCTTCATCTTTACGGTTGTGGACTATACATGAAGCTGTTCACATCTAAGGCCAACGTCTCCCTGTCTGAGGCTGGCTATAATTGGACCTGGATTCAATGTGAAGGGCTACAAGAGCACATCACAGATCCATGAGAAGTTCACAAATAACTTCACTGTTGGCTGGTGCTGCTGTCCATTTCTAACTAGTTGCTGTCTATTAGATTGACTGTCTCCCCCTAGCCCTCGTGTTTCCAAAGAACAGCTAAATATAAAGCCTTCATCAGCCATGATGATCAATCAAGTCACAACTGGAAACAGATTGATGACTGACCCTCGCTTCTCCTCAGGGTCTCCCCCTCCCGGCTTGCCTCAATCTCTCTGCCCCCCGCACTCACACACACACACATAGATAACTGAAATCATTCACCAGATGTGCGTGGGGGCTAATTTGATCCTAGTGACACGCTGGGGACATTAACGTGACAGTTATCAGACAGACACGGAGACATGGGGAATAGTAGCAAATGGCAGCCTACGCCCTACACAGGGAACTTCAGCCATAAGGCCCTGCTCTCCAAACAGAGTTAGGGTTACATTTATGCCTCAGGGAGTGTGTTGGAGACGACAGCATACCGGCTGGCTGGCTGACTGGTCCGTGGCCAGAAAACCTGCTTCAGGGCCTGATGAGACCACCTAACGAGACTGTAATCTAACGAGACTGTAATCTAACGAGAGCGCCCATAACCATGTCAAACTTCTGGCCAAGGGGTTTGACCAATCAGGATGAGCCTGACCAGGGAGTCTGTCAACTTGGTAGTGCACTACTTCAGAGTGTCCAGAGTGTTGCAGTTAGAGACTGGAGCTGGGATTCTTATAAAGCGTTGGTCAAACAGTCACTAAAATGGCAATAGGGTTCCCATTAGGGATGCACCGAAATGAAAATTCTTGTCCGAAACCGAAAACCGAAAAAGAGGAAACCAAGACCGAAAACCAAAACACCGAAATAAATTATGCCAATTATTAGTACCAGTGCATATATGGATATGAGGCACCAAGGGCGTAGGTTTGGTCTCAGCTTTGGTGGGGACATCTCTCCCCCCCGCCCTCCGGCAAGTGAACTTTTACTGAGAATGTGATTATTTTTGCGTTTAGTTGATTGCTTTTATACTACACTAAAGTTTAACTAGCATAGGCCTATCCATGTGCAGACAAAAATCATTATGTAGTACCTGGCGTTCAACTTTTAGATGGTAATGCTGTTTGTCAGATTCAATATATTGTAGCGAGCCTGGTGGTGCCACTACTCCGCCCCTACTAATGGGATATCCCAAATAGGCCACATTACATAAGCAAAATATACACAGGAAACATTTCCACAGTTTATTGTGACTGCAAGATTCTAACATATGGGGTATGTATTAACAGAAAGCACTGGTAACTTTACCGTTGTCTTCAGTCACTCTCCTGTGTACTTATAGCGTGTCAGATAACTCCCCTCCCCTAGGTTTTTTAGCCAATCAAATTACGGCGTTTCTAGTACCGTCCCCCTGGCTCTGCGGTCGGAATTGACCCAAATCGCTTCACAAAGTCATAACGAAGTTCGCTAAAATATTAGTGGGGACAATTTAGTCATGTTAAAATGTTGTTGGGGACATGTCATTTCTGTGCCAGTGTGTCATACAAGGACCAAAAACGCATAGTGCCATTACAAGTTTGTATGTTAACAGACCCTCTTATCGGGACATCAACAGGGGCCATTAGGGTAATTGTTTTTGGCGCAGGGATTTGAACCAGCAACGTCTGGGTGACTGGCACAGCGCTCCAAATTGATTCAACTGCCACAGTTTCCATTATATCCCAATGTTGCCCCAGTCAAACAACCTACGTTAGTGAACATATTAAACACTGGGCCATGATACATTAATACAGTTGCTGGAACAGGAAATTGAGTGAAAACAGCTGGGATAGGCTGGGACGGCATTTTACTTCCTTCCACAGAACAATATCTTCCCCCGTCTGAAATAAAACCACTTCACTCATCCTCTCTCACCAGTATCACACCATCTCCATTCACTCATCCCTTCTCTCAGAACCTCATCCTGTCTCTATGAGGTATCATACCATCTCCAGCTTTCTGAGAGCTTTCTGCCAACCCCACCGCTCCGCCCTCCCGTTCTACGCCACCGCCCCGCCCTCCCGTTCTACGCCAACGCCCCGCCCTCCCGTTCTACGCCACCGCCCCGCCCTCCCGTTCTACGCCAACGCCCCGCCCTCCCGTTCTACGCCAACGCCCCGCCCTCCCGTTCTACGCCAACGCCCCGCCCTCCCGTTCTACGCCAACGCCCCCCTCCCGTTCTACGCCAACGCCCGCCCTCCCGTTCTACGCCAACGCCCCGCCCTCCCGTTCTACGCCAACGCCCCGCCCTCCCGTTCTACGCCAACGCCCCACTCCCGTTCTACGCCAACGCCCCACTCCCGTTCTACGCCAACGCCCCACTCCCGTTCTACGCCAACGCCCCACTCCCGTTCTACGCCAACGCCCCACTCCCGTTCTACGCCAACGCCCCACTCCCGTTCTACGCCAACGCCCCACTCCCGTTCTACGCCAACGCCCCACTCCCATTCTACACCAATGCCCCTCTCCCATTCTACACCCACACCCCTCCGATTCTACACCAACACCCCTTTCCAATTCTACACCAACACCCCTCTCTCATAATACACCAACACACCTTTCCCATTCTACACCAACACCCCTCTCCCATTCTACACCAACACCCCTCTCCCATTCTACACCAACACCCCTCTCCCATAATACACCAACACACCTCTCCCATAATACACCAACACACCTTTCCCATTCTACACCCACACCCCTTCTCGCGCTCCACAGCTCCCTCCACTCATCTTCATCCGGCAGCAGGGTCAATTTACGTTGGCGTCTGCCGTGAAGCGTGTTGGGCCAGGGGGTGGATTAGAAGCAGCCTGAGCCCATGGATCACCATAAATCACCGCTGATTGAATGCAAATTGGAAAAGTACACTATGTATGTCAGCATACATCACTGGGATAAAGCGGCCCGTGCCGAAAGCACCACGGCAACCGCTGCCTGGTCCATTCTTTACAATAAATACGCAGCGTCTCCTGTGCAAGTGCCCCTGTCTTCGACTGGGGAATCTGTGTGTGTGTGTGTGTGTGAGAGAAGGCAGGCAAGTGCTGGCGTATTTATGGCCCACATGTTGGCTCACACATTTACATGATAAATCTCAATTACACAGCATTATTTGTTCACCAGCAAAGCACAGCTGGAAGTCTTCTGTGGTGCCTTGTGGAACAGAGATGAGGAAAGAAGGTGTGCGGAGAGAGAGAGAGTAAGAGAGCGAGAGAGGTATAAAACCGTAAAGAAGGAAATATATAGAGAAAGAAACGGGGAAAATGGCTGGAGTGGATACGGGGGATGAGAAAGATGTGACATAATGTAAGAGAGATCGAATGAGGGAGCTATAAATTGTTAATACACTGCAGTGCAGACCTTTGTACTGCGTCTGACCTACATCCTACAGCTGATCAACCATTACAGTCCCTTGTTCTGTAAAACTTTAATACTGTTCTGTAACAAAGCATTTAAGTGATTTCATACCAAACACCCCCTACAACCTGCAGCGCACCACAGAAGAGCTGATACTATCCTGCAAACTTATAGCTGTGTTGCCAAGGTGTGGAGAGGGGGAGAGAGATATAGAGAGGGGGGAGAGGGATGGTGTATGACCGTACCAAGGGTTGGTGACCATCTGCCTGTGGGTTTAAAACAAAGATGCAGCCCATACACCTTCTTACACTGAGAAGCACGCCTGCCACGCACGCCTGCCACGCACACACGCCACGCACACAGGCACGCACACTACATGAACGTGTTCTAATGAGCAACCCCAGCACAGCCTAGTCTGCTTCTGTGTCTGAGTAGCACTGAAACTCTATATAAGCCAATACACCGCTAATGGGACTCAGACTGTTAATTAGTACAACTGAAAACATGTGACACCCTGCCTGCTGTTAAAGGCCACACTACCAACTAGCGATCTGCACTGACACTGCAACTGCTAAAGGCGAACCTCCATGATGCCATCCCTAAATCCCATTAATGTAGCTATACCCACCGAGCCATGTGTCTATACTACTGCTAGTCCCTCTGTGCACAGCCAGCTCCCTCCTCCAGACTTTCCTCAAGCCGCAGGCCTTTCCACCTCGCTCTCCTCCTCTCCAGCTCTCTCCCTTTCTACATCTCTCTCCCGTTCCACCCTCTCCATATCTCTTTCCCCTGCTTTCTCCCATTCCATCTCCCTGCCTGTTAGCAGGTCAAGATGGCATTCTAAATATAGAAGCAACACACCAACACGTAAATAAATTAAAAACCAACCACTCCACCTGGTAATTACCAAGCTAATTAAAGAGATTCACTTTTAATGGATTCATCTCTCAGAAGAGAAAGAAGCTTTCCTTTCTAAAATCACTCCTCCTGCTCTCCCAACACGTCCAACAACCACCTTCCCCCAAAACCGCCTGCCCGGATACGTCCCAAAGCGCCTGCCCGGATACGTGCCCCAAAGCGCCTGCCCGGATACGTGCCCCAAAGCGCCTGCCCGGATACGTGCCCCAAAGCGCCTGCCCGGATACGTGCCCCAAAGCGCCTGCCCGGATACGTGCCCCAAAGCGCCTGCCCGGATACGTGCCCCAAAGCGCCTGCCCGGATACGTGCCCCAAAGCGCCTGCCCGGATACGTGCCCCAAAGCGCCTGCCCGGATACGTGCCCCAAAGCGCCTGCCCGGATACGTGCCCCAAAGCGCCTGCCCGGATACGTGCCCCAAAGCGCCTGCCCGGATACGTGCCCCAAAGCGCCTGCCCGGATACGTGCCCCAAAGCGCCTGCCCGGATACGTGCCCCAAAGCGCCTGCCCGGATACGTGCCCCAAAGCGCCTGCCCGGATACGTGCCCCAAAGCGCCTGCCCGGATACGTGCCCCAAAGCGCCTGCCCGGATACGTGCCCCAAAGCGCCTGCCCGGATACGTGCCCCAAAGCGCCTGCCCGGATACGTGCCCCAATGCGCCTCCCCGGATACGTGCCCCAATGCGCCTCCCCGGATATGTCCCAATGCGCCTCCCCGGATATGTCCCAATGCGCCTCCCCGGATATGTCCCAATGCGCCTCCCCGGATATGTCCCAATGCGCCTCCCCGGATATGTCCCAATGCGCCTCCCCGGATATGTCCCAATGCGCCTCTCCAAATACATTGCTCTCCCGCTTTCTTTTAGAAACAACAGACAATGTAAAACCCTGAACCTGATCAGAATCCAGAAGGCATCAAAGTCAGCTGTATTACTTAGTGGTCGATGTGACAGGCAGCTCCTGGTACATGAAACGTCTAACGGCAACTTGAATAAAATATCAAACGGCAGTTGGAGCTAACAGAGAAGGCAGACGGCTCATTAAACCAGACGTCGCCGTGGCAACATCCATGGGATGACTGCGGCCCCCATACTGAAGCCAGAGCCATGTGTGTAATGCCTACCTACAATTCTACATGTTTATTTGGTTTCTACAGCTACAGGTACAGCATGTTTAGTGAAGTCACATTTTAGTTCATAAACAATTAGAGAGAGAAAGAAAGGGGTGCATATTGTGTAAATACAAAAGCTAAATGCAATGAGGCTAGACTTAATCTAATTCGTAAAAAAATATGTATAGCCTGAATCAGAGAAATTTGGATGGAGGTCTGTTCTACCTGGTCTGCAATAGTCCGTCCCAGTTTATCCATCCTAGATCCTGCCTCAGCAATCTTCTTAGCAGCACTGATGACATCAGAGGTATTCTTCAGCGGACCTTTACCCCTGTGAACAAAGAATAAACCTTCAAAAACTGATACACACAAAGACTATAGACAGACACACACTACTGCCAGAGCAGAAGCCTCATGCATACTCTGTCCTCCTGGAGCATGGATGTGCTGTCAGACAGACTGTACTGCTACAGGAGACATGAGGTGGAAGACCGGTCACAGGACAGGCAAACGTAGCGTAGACTCTGCATTTACAATACATAGATTTTGGGCCTTCAGATCAGCAGGCCAGCACCTAGCTGCACCCCATGCAGTAACCCCCACCTCATCTCCACACCCCCATCCCCACACATCAAACCCTCCCCCAATCCAACCAGGCACTGACAGATGGCACATTCAGTTGCCTACTCTTCCTCTCCTGGCACTTTCTACCACCCCCACCCCACCCCACCCATCCATCCCTTTGATAGGGAACAAACAGGGGACAGGAGGGGCCTGGGAGAAGACTGGAGGCGGTCAGAGTCTGCAGTGTATCTGCAGTGGCTTCCCTGTGAGCGCTACCACTGTGCCAGTGCAGTTGGGAATGTAATTACATATCAGGACCTGTTGTCATCCACTGCAAAAGCCCACTGTGAGCGAGGCTAGCATCCAACTGTTACAGCCGTGATGACATGCTGATACTGTGCTGATTGGGTTATACTGTGTGATGCAAGGTTATTTGACTTGCCCGTCCTAACAAACAACTAGATGCGTGTGTCTTTCAATTCCTAAGATAAAACATTATTATATAAGAGGAGGATATTTACACCAGCAAAATCTGCCACACACACACACACACACACACAAGCATGGCCCGAGTCATTACAAGGTGACCGTTGAGCAGGGAGGATGGTGTGTGTGGCAATCGTTTAGGAAATTAGCATAAGTGTGTATGTCTGTGGTGATGGCCATATGGGAGAACAGACCATATGAGGGGGAGACGCGCACACACACACACTCGCGCAGGCAGGCAGAAAGGTACACATCAATTTTCCCCTCATTGCATTAACCTTGCTGGCGCTGCCTAGACACTCAAGGTTGGGGGCCACTGATTTGGGCGTGGACTAAATTAGCTCCCTGTTGACATTCCTTGTACCTCTCTCTTTCACGCTGGTGACAACTGTAGTTGCCATCACACACACACACCAATTCAAAAAGTCAAACACAGTAGAACACACACGCAGAGAAACATCAGTTGAACGCACACACACACAGACAGACACTAGATACACACATCAGTCACAAACACACAAGAGAGAAACACTTGCCTACTGTAAGAAATATTTTAATATTCATGTGTTGAGAATAATTCTGACTGTCTCAACATTCTCCCTTTGAGAGATCGCGCTGGGTGGTGTTCTAATAAAATCCCCTGGGCCTCCTTCCTACAAGAAAGACTGAGTCTAAACTTGACGGTTAAAATGTCATCTCCATCTTCAAGAAGCCCCTTAACAGTGCTTCTTAATATATACACAGTCCCAGAAAAACAGATATGCCATATTTTAATCACTACACATGCACTATGTGGGGTTCTCAGGGCACGCCTAGCGTGATCGGGAAGTAGATGTGACGGGAGCGCGGAGCTTGATTTGCATAGATTAGCATGACATTAGCATGACATTAACATGCAGCACAATGGGCAGAGCAGGAGACTCACTGCGCGGCACTTCACCTTCGCTTGATGCTTCAGGGGAACACAGAGAATCACAAGAGAAACGTGTCGGGATCAGATCATCTGCTGGCTCAGCAGCCTAACCAGGGGGGAAGGGGTAGGAGGTCGAAGAGGAGGGGTAACCTGGCTGGGTCTAAGGCTGAAGAGGACGGGTAACCTGGCAGGGTCTAAGGCTGAAGAGGACGGGTAACCTGGCTGGGTCTAAGGCTGAAGAGGACGGGTAACCTGGCTGGGTCTAAGGGCTGAAGAGGACGGGTAACCTGGCTGGGTCTAAGGGCTGAAGAGGACGGGTAACCTGGCTGGGTCTAAGGGCTGAAGAGGACGGGTAACCTGGCTGGGTCTAAGGGCTGAAGAGGACGGGTAACCTGGCTGGGTCTAAGGGCTGAAGAGGATGGGTAACCTGGCTGGGTCTAAGGGCTGAAGAGGATGGGTAACCTGGCTGGGTCTAAGGGCTGAAGAGGATGGGTAACCTGGCTGGTCTAAGGCTGAAGGTTCCTGAAATCAGACGCACAACATAGGAGCTTTTAGAACACTAGATGGGCTCGGGGTGAAGTTAATAGCACCTTTGGCTATGCAGGTTTTCCATTATAGAAGGAAACAGGTTGCCCATATCCAAATTACTTGAGCCTACCAACAAGACGACTAATGAAACGGCAACATCAGACAAGAACAGCAGTAACAGGTGGTACTAAGGACTATCCTAACACGTGTCAGGAGTAACAGGTGGTCCTAAGGACTATTCTAACACGTGTCAGGAGCAACAGGTGGTACTAAGGACAATTCTAACACGTGTCAGGAGTAACAGGTGGTACTAAGGACTATACTAACACGTGTCAGGAGTAACAGGTGGTACTAAGGACTATACTAACACGTGTCAGGAGTAACAGGTGGTACTAAGGACTATACTAACACGTGTCAGGAGTAACAGGTGGTACTAAGGACTATTCTAACACGTGTCGGGAGTAACAGGTGGTACTAAGGACTATTCTAATATAGTACAGGCCTTATGAGCACTGGGTCTACTTCCTGGATGAGATAAATATATTTTAGCTAACAGGCTGCATTTCACTGTAATTTAGCAGATTTAGTATTTCAAATTAAGTGTAAGTTTCAGGCCTTCATGATTAAAGAGAAAGGTCATTTAACTTGAATGTGAAATACCTCACTGCCAATTACAGCAGTGTTAATTAAGTGAGCGAGCTGTGATGTTCTCTTGTAAGACGAGGCTAGTATACTTATTGTTCAATAGCACACGTCCAGTAATATTGTTCAATATGTTACAGAGATAACTTATGGAAACATTAATTATGTTTATTTTGGACGAGTGTCAGACAGCTTTTCACTTTCATTTAGATTTGCATTTTTTGTTGTTTAAGCCAGGACACTTTGAATTATGTGTGAACTTTAGGGTTTTACATTTCAAACAAGTAACTCAACTGGAATGTCATCAATTACCTGCTTGCCAATTACAGCAGTGCATTAATAAAGAGCTGTGGTGAGCTCTTGTAAGATTTTTTTTGAAGTAGTTTTACTCCCCTCTCCCAAATCCCAACTGAACCTCTGTGCACATGTAATGTTTTTCTGCTTGTTGGCACATAGAACTAATGTGATGAAATGCCTAGCCAATTAATGAAAGGGCTCCGGGCTTTAAGGCTAAACCGGGACGGTAGAGTCTCTATTCAGATGGGGGTATAATAAACATTCCTCCTAGATGATGTAATGCCATATTTGGGAATACAGCTACATCATTTGGTGATGATTTAGAAATAGATCTGAGGCTACTTGAGATAGATACTCAAGACGGACACTCAAGTTGGATAGTCATTTTATAATGCGGTACGAACACAACCAGACATGACTGTTTCGAATTGCCAAACAAATCACTGTTAAGCAGACTACCTCTGTTTACATACATAACAATAAATCCAACTGAAGGAATTGAAGAGAAATTATTGTTTTGTAATCTATAAACTATGTGAGTGAGTGAAGATCTGAACGACACTGTTATTGTACCATTACCCACAGCACATTTCAAAAAGTTGAGCTACAGGCTTTACCAACATTTAATGCGTGAGGCGGCAAACTGAGGCAACACAGCAAAGACAAACCGATCTTCGATTGATTGTCTGGTGAAATAATAAAATGTATAAATATGCATTCAATCCTTTCTCCAATTCCTACACGCGGGGTGGAGTCACTGGCTCGCTAATGTTCCATTTTGTTCCCTCAATTCGATTCACTCTGTGAGTACAACAAAATCTTCCCAGAGTGGTTGCAGTTACCAAGTGTCAACCAAGGGACACCAATCAAAGTGGTGGATGCTTGTTGGGCCCTGTACCGGGGTTTACCCTGTTCAGGGCCACAGTTTCACTGGCCCCTCTGTCTTAGTTTCAAGATTTATGCTGCTATACTACTGTGCCGAGGACGTAGGGGCCTAGGGCGTCTAACCTCTTCCTGTGTCTTGTTTCCACTTCCATTAAGGAGGATACGTGCCTACTGACCACACTGTGGGACTGATCGGCCCTAAGGACATGTAGCAGACCCCTCTAAAGGCCCCCCTGGTTGTGTTGCAGGCTGAGCAGAGCATTTGACAACTTTGTCGTAAAAAGGGCTTAATAAAATAAATGTAATTGATTGCATCTGCTGTAGTTCCCCAGTGATATTAGGTCACACTTGCCTCTCAGTTGAAGTGCAACAATATCTGTAGAAATATATGGGTTATTGCACAACGGGACAGAGTAAGTACAAACATTGGCAAGGCAAATTCAAGGACGTATGATCTTGGAAGCACAAAATTGACATATTAGTAAAATCTTTGGAAACGATGTTTTCAAAATGTCTTTGCTCTGCTGAGAGATTTAGATATTTAAAAGAAAATTGATAGCGGGGCTTCTCAGTTGCTGTCCCAGCTCTTCAACTGACAGAATTTGTAAACAAACATTTCCACAAAGCGGCAAGACATCCTGAAAGATGAATAACCAGTTCTATCACCATTTTGATTGAGTTATTGAAATTCACTGAAAAAGGATTCAGAAAGAGTTATTCATTGGCAATAACCAATCACAAGAATTACTCATTGGCAATAACCAATCACAAGAATTACTCATTGGCAATAACCAATCACAAGAATTAGTCATTAACTCAAGCCCCAAATAAGCCACCATCCCTACAGTTATTGGTTACTGTTATGACCCCTAAAATAAGTGCACGGAAACACCTGAGCAATCTTTTCAACATGGTAAATATTTTGCTTACTTTTGGCATACTGTCACAACAATTAATTTCACAATACAAAAGCGTTACTAACAACTATGTCATATTTTCATTACACATCATGCCAACAGAGATCCCCCTAGCTACTCAGAAAAACCTCACACTGTTTCATAATAGAATAGGCAACTTCAAAGAAATTCAGATTGTCAAACCCAAAGGCCAACATACCGTTGTGGCAGTAGATGGAACTTGACACATTTCCCCTGGCTCACACAGCAGTCATCACTCACACACAATCATTCCTCATACACACAGCATTTACATGGCACACACCCAGGTAATCACCAAGGTGACACACACACAACCATGCATGCTCTATACACACACAACACTTTGAATATCTTAAAAGTTAACAGAGCAGGCCGATAATTTAAAAAACGCAGAAAAATATAGATTTGCGTTACATTGATTGGACATGCTGAACTTCCTGCAAATCTGAATACAGAAGCATCTGGAAAGGTGGGTGACTTGTTCTGCGGCTACATCCCGGCGATGCCTATACCTCAGTCCTGTGCTCAGGGTTCAAATGGAATGAAAACCTATGTAAATGTACTCTCGTTCAGCAGGCCTCTTTGCTGTTGAACCTCCTGCGAGCTAATGAAGAGAGTTCTGGGAATGAGATTAGAGGACGTGTGGCTGGCTGGCTGATCACACATAATATAACTACCTTTAGTTAACCATCCACTCACTCTGAAGAGCATCTGGCAAAACACTATAAACAGTTCTACATTACCGTGCACATTCATGGAGACAGTCCCGTTCAAGTAAATTATGGAGGTATAAATAACAGTTTATCACCGTTGTTGTTCAACAGTAGCCCAACATGGTTTTGCAGACATATGGAACTCGCATCAAATCACACAGCTGGAAACTACTGAAAGCCTATACATTACAGAAAGTGTTTAGAAATCACATCGCTGGCGACATAGAAGAGCCCAGCTAATAATTCACTCAAACACTGTTTTGAGAAAATGGTATAATTTTCAATTAATTCCAGTACTTGATTTTCTGGGACCCAAATTCCGGTACTTCAAGCACCTGGGGGAACCAGGTAAGTTAGAACTCTTTGCTCTAATCACTGTAAAATAATGTAATGTCCACTCCCCAAAAATGATTCAATAAGCATTATTTAGCGAGCCACTTCCACATATGACTTCAGACATATTCTTTGCAACCTAAACTGTACAAGATGAATTCCTGGCATAAGTAACAAAAACTGGATCAGGGGACATCTAAGACAGACAAAAACAACAACCACACACACCACCTCTAGGTACCTGGTAAAGTCTGTCATCTCCATCATGATCATACACATCTGCTTGGCCAGGACAATGATGTCATTGCCAGAGTCATCCCATTTAGACACCTCAGCATCCAGTTTGCTCTTCTCTTCCTGGAAACTGGCCACTTGCTCAGCGATCTTTGCCTTCTGCTCCTGAGGCAGCTGGGCCATTATAGCCTGGTGGAGAAAGAGGGTGTGACATATATAGAGAATGTAAGTACAACACTACATTGAGGTATTATAGCCTAGTTGACAAGTAGGGCAAGGAAGAGGGACTGTATGTACGCCATTAGATCTGGCCCATTAGATCCTGGTATAATGTAACGCTGGTAGGACACAACATTTAGGTAAATATAAAGTTTTCGATATAAGAAAGGGAATGAGCAGAGGGCCATCACAACATGTTTACAATATATTAACTACTTATAATCCAGGATTGATAATATGCATGCAGACATTTTAGCCAAGCTAGAGGCCAGTGTGTTATTTTAACGAGACAGAACGAAGACTAGTACTGCATAACCCATAACGGTTAATAAAGGTTAATAAAGGTCCGGACATCGGGTATCTTACAGGTTAGGAACACAGGCCACATAAAACAGTTAAAATATTCAAATGATCTGTAAATACGCCCTTAAGGAAAGCATTTAAACCAATTTGCTCCCCAGTCACCCAATCTGCTAGAACCTGTACCTCTCTAGTTTGGGGGCTTTGGTTGAAAGACACATTTTGGTTGGACTCAATTGACAACTAAAATTATGTAATCCTTTAATCCTTTCTATGAATGAGGAAGAGACAGAGATTTACTTCATGTAGAGTTAAGCTGATGATAGACAGCAATGGTTAGCATATTCCTTTATTAGGAAATGTGTAATTTTCACAACACCTAATGGGTAATATTGGGCATACTAAGTTTGACCATCTCAAAATATTTTCAGAAAAACAGCAACTCCCAGGCAAAAGAAATCAACTCACACTAAGGTGAAATGTTACATCTCGTATGTTGCTAAATAACTATGTTTATCATATGATAATAAATAGAAAGCAGGTAACATTCATGTCAACTAAAAAAATAGCTAACTAGGTAGCAAGCAAAAGTATACAGTAATTCACTAGCTTGGAAAAATAACATTTACACTGTTAAGAATGAATAAGTTGTCTGCAATGACATTTATGAAATGTACCGTATTTATGACAGACAGCAGCCTTTCTGAATGTACCCATGATGGCCATAGCCTTTACAAAAATGTGATAGATGACATTACAAATAGGCGAGCAGAAGACAATGTGAGAATTACACTATGAGAGCTGTGACATGGTCTGGTCAGGCTAATTCGATCAGTACCAAGAACAGGAGCTGATGACTGTGTATGAGAGCGTATGACACCATGAGCATAAATACAACAGCGCTGGGCCTTTAACCATGGCTTCCTTGTCGTTTATCTCAGGTGTTTTTTTTGCTTGTCCCATTTGCAGGACAGGTATTTTCATACTGAGATTTGTGTGTTAGAAGTGCCCTACAAGTGCAATTATGCCGAATGAGTGATGCCGTGCTACTATAGTAAAACTACTGAAAACGTTTTGCTCTAAATTAAGCACACAGACAGGGCATTCGAAAACTTTGATTACATTTTCGGAGAGTGCATTGACACTCCCAATGAATCATTTAATGCCGGTCAAGGCAGTGGTTGTGAGTAAATATCCTTTGGTAGTGGGTCAGCGTGTCTGCCTGATGCCATTGTTGTTAGATTCATTAGAGGGGTTTAGAGTTACTACAGTAAACACTGGCATCACAATCCTTTGTAAAATGCCATTAACACATGAACGTGGTACAACATGAAACAGCTACTGGCTCCAATGGCGCTCTATTGATTACCACGTCGTTAGAACACACTACACCCCCAGAAATCAGAGCAACATATTGCCCTACATGAGGGGTTCTGGAGTTACACAGGTTTACCTTTTACCTGCTAGTCAATAGCTTTCACCTGGTGCCCCTTTTTAGAATCAGTCCCTTACCAGAAGGGACTAGAATAAAGACCAGCAGTACTCCCTGACTAGATGCCTGGAGTAAAGAGCTGAGCATGCACTGTAGGAAGGGCTCTTCTAGAATAGAGACCTACGAGACCCGGTAAAAAGCACACTATTTAGTTAAGAGGTCGCAATTTGGGAGTCAGTGCTAGAGTGAAAGAGACATATTGAGGAAGGCAATCCTCCTGACAGTCATCCTGGTAGCCGGAGGCCATTACAAGATCAATAGAGGACATTTCCCCTTTCACCTGCTTTGTACCTTCTGTACCACAGCATCACCACGACTAGATGAAGGGTTTAAGAGTCTGCTTTCCAAATGGCACCTTTTTGACTCTGGACCTAGGCGAGTAGAAATGCACAAGAGTAGTCCACTATTTGGCACTCGCCCCCAGGGTGTGACAGCATGTGTATTGGGGGTGGTTCACAGAACAAGGCTGACCTCAGCTTTAAAGACTTTACGTAGCTCAAAGAGCAAATGCTTTGAATGTCGTTCGGTGGGGTTTGGCAACCTTTCGCGGCCGACTGCAGTACCCTAAACCAAGACCAGGGGGCTCTGGTCCTGAAGTTGTGAACAGACAGGAAGTTGATTGGGCTCTTAAAATGAGGTCTAACCAGTACATCATAAATGGACAGTGTTTTATGTCTTTAGTAGGATGGCCTTTTGGTTAATTCCAAGCGCTATATCATAAATTAATTACCTTGACATCTTTTCTAAATCTGACATGTCTCCAATTTAGCAATAAGGAACGATGGGGTGTGGTATATGGACAGTATATCACGGTTAAGGGCTGTTAACCATGATGCAATCGCAAAGTGCCTGGAAACAGCTTTTAGGCGTGGTACATTGGCCACATACTACAACTCCAGCAGGTCTTATTGCTATTATAAACCTGTTACCACCCCAATTAGAGCAGTAACAAGGTATGCGACCGTTTGAAATTGACAAACTCTGGCTTTAAAACAACCTAGATTGTAATGTGGTAATTTCATGTCATTTTGTCCGGCCATTAAGGTGGATTCTCCTGGCCATGTGAAGGAAATAATAATCCAATTAGACAACTAAAGGACAAGAGAAACAGAATGATAGCAGTTGGATGGGAATTATGGTACATACAGTAATTTACACCAATGACACCAAGCGAGCGATGGAAGGTCTATAAGACATGCTTCCACATCAATTCCACAGAGAATTATATTAGATAGATAAATATCTATATATATAACCCATTATGTGATGTTTTACTTTCAAACACCCTGTTTCCATTAGTGCAACGTGTAAACGGTTGTATTCTCCACATTACATTAAGTCGTACTTACACAAAAAAATAAACATGTGTGTTCTTGAAACAGGGATTTCCTGTGACAATCAATTTGAAATTCCTAGATTAATATGTTTATTATTAAACAGTGTTGTGTGACTGTCTGAACTGCAGCCTCATGCTCACTCTGCCTATTTACAGTGGGGGGGGAATTCCCTAGGTTAAGTCATCATTAGTCACGTGTGATTAATATAATGGCTAAGGAAAAGTCTTCACACAGCATTCCGTAAGCCAGTTTTTTCCTAGATCCTAGAGGATTGGGTGCAACACGTTCATTTGTTGAGAAAGGAAATGAAATCGTTAAGGGCAAATTATCAAAGGGTATGCGTTCAGATTCACTTTAGAGTTTGTTTTTCCCGACCTCTGATTGGGGCAATGCTATTTGGCACTAGACCATACCTCACATCACGGTACTAATAAGTATGGCCAAGGCAAGAGAGCGATATTCAATGAGTACGTGCACGTTCCCACAGGCCGCTGTCTGAGTGTGCATGCGTGTCTCTGGGTACATATCTGGGAATGAGAGGCGGAGATTGGAGACACGACCGTTGAATGGTCACTTAGAAACGCCCGTGTTATCAATGAAAACATACATTAAATTAGTTTCAACAGGACATATAGCAAAATGAATAGACTATATAGTCATTGACAAGATAAGAACGTTTAATTTGAAAGAATAATTGTGTCCTTTAACTTTTGTTAATGAGTCCTCCATTTGGAGCAATTCCAGCCGTGCAGGGCCATGTATTATAAATATAAAATCTATATATATATATTCTACGTTTTAATCAACGTTGACTACGAGCATAAACAGAGGAACATAGGAAAAGTAACACTCAGCATACAAACGAATACGGACGCAACAAAAAAACACAAAATGCATTTCCACGCCAGACAGCCAACATGGAAAGTGGCCCATACACGGAGCTAATCACTAGGTGGTGCAGACCTGATTGTCCTTCAGCAATGTCTTACGATTATGTGTGAAAGCGTTGGTAAGTAGTGCAGTTAGGGATGTCTGAAAGCAGCGTGTTCCAGACATGGAAAGCTCTCACGGAGAGAAAGCGGCCTGACAAAGTGCTTTGCCTTAAGGGAACAATACAGTCAGTCACCTCGTGGCAGGCCATGTGAAGCGGCTGCCGTGGGTTTTCTGCTCGATAAAAGTGGTCAGGGGGATTACAGGATGCGTGCATGTAATCAGAGTTCCCCAGCTCAGGTGCTTTCTGAGGACAATTCAGTGATGCCGTCTATTGGTCTTGTGATCAGGCATCTTCAGAGACTGTACGTAGACAGACCGTTTGAGTTTGAATGTTTTGTTTTAAGTCTGGGATCCAGCAGCATTGCGCGTGTGTGTGTGTGTGTGTGTGTGTGTGTGTGTGTGTGTAGTTGAGTAGTCTTTGGCTGCTTCTGAAGTGAAACTGTTTTAAATATATTAAACATTTGACAGATTGAGTACTGAAGCACCTGTTTTTAAATGAGACGAAGACAAGATCCCGCCAAATGTTCCAACAACACACACCTTTTGTCACTCGGCGTTACGGACCCTGAATAACGCCTGACCACCGTTTTAATGAGACCCAAAGCAGGACAGGGTTAACACAAGACCCTGAGAATAGAAGGATTTAATTTAACACCCACAGACAGAGTTATTTAGAGGCATGAAGCTGATTCTAGTCTGAAGCCCACTTCAATTTGCTGTAGCTGGTTTAAAAACAGCAAAAAAGTAGTAGCGTATTCGTTATATATATCCTCAATTTACAACTGCTACAGTCATGTGAAAAAGTACACCAACCACTTGGAGATTCGTTTTTTAAATGCTTATTTGAATATTTTGGATATCACCTTGAATTCAACACTATAGACAGATGGAGATAAATCTATTTAACAAATGAGACAGTTTACTTTAGCGTACTTTAGTCTTTGCCCTTTGGTTGAAATAACTTGATGTTGTTTCTTGTAAGGGTCTGTCTACATGTAGTTTCTTGTATCAGTCTGGCAGGATTTCTTGCCCGCTCCTCTTTCCAGTACTGCTGAAACTGTCATGTATCAAGGCATATTTGCACGGCCTGCTTCTAGTCTCACCCACACCATTTCAATGAGATTAACTTTTGGGCATCGACTCTGCCATCTCAAAACCATCCATTGCATTTTGTTTTGCCATTCTCGGTTGCAGTTTCATTTGAACATTTTGGACAATTGTCTAGTTGCAAGAGCCCACATACTGTAGATAACGTCGCTGTGTATCTGTGTTGGAAGTCCAGATTATCTCAGTGGCTCCTCATTCACTCCCTATTGACCTTGCGAATAGAGAGGCTTACCGTATTTTCCGGACTATAAGTCGCACTTTTTTTATAGTTTGGCTGGTCCTGCGACTTAGTCAGGTGCGACTTATATATTAACATTAACGTAAATACAACTGAAAATGCCCCCAAAAAGAAAATACTATTCTGCGGATTACAAACTACAGGTAATTGTAACTACCCTGGTTTTACAAAATACTCCACGTCTCGAAACGGATGCAATCTTGCGCGTTTATTACTCTCTTTTTGTTCGCTCCTCTCTCAACTCTCTCTCAACTCTGACCTATGCCGGTGACTCTACTTCCGGCGCAGCGTATCACTTTATCGATCCAAATTAAAGTTATGTATAAATAAAGTATGCAGCCGAAAGAAAGTTTGGAGTGAGTGAGAAACTTGTGAGGGACTGGCGAAAAGCAGAGGTAACTTTAACCGCGATGAAGAAAACAAAGAAAGCTAATCGCGGGCTGAAAGTCAGATGTCCAGGGCTGGAGGAACGAGTCCACAGATGGGTGCTTGAACAACGTGCTGCCGGGAGAGGCTTGTCAACGGTGAAGTTACGTCTCCACGCCCAGGCGGTCTTGTTCATAAGTGACACAGAGGATGAAGAATTCGATGGATTTAGTGATGTTGAATGACATCGGGAGTTTAGTGAACTTGCTTACCAGGGAACTCGCTTGTTGGACTCGCTGGCTTGTTATGTTAATTAACCTATTCAGCCGAATGTTCTATATGCTAGTTGAAAGACTTTTTTATGTGTTACGTTAACATACCGGACACCCATAAAGCCTGTTGTTCTGTGAATAAATGTTCCAGAATAAATGTCTTTTTGGTCTTGGATTTTGTGAAATACATTAAATAAATGCGACTTATAGTCCGGTGCGACTTATAGTCCGGAAAATACAGTACATCTCAAGGTCACATAGCTCTTCTCACCAATGTACTAGACAGAGCTTTGTGAATGATTCGAGAATACAAATACATGTTGTCACAGCACAAGTATTAAATCCCAATCGATTGTGATGTGAGGCATGTGGAGAGAGCACATGAGGCATGTATGAGGTGGTTTGAAGTGATACAAGCCATATGAAAGGGCATGAGGCATGTATGAGGCGATATAAGGTGATATTAGGCATATGAAAGGGCATGAGGCATGTATGAGGCGATACAAGGTGATATTAGGCATATGAAAGGGCATGAGGCATGTATGAGGCGATACAAGGTGATATTAGGCATATGAAAGGGTATGAGGCGATATAAGGTGATACAAGGCATATGAAAGGGCATGAGGCATGTAAGAGGCGATATAAGGCATATGAAAGGGCATGAGGCATGTATGAGGCGATATAAGGTGATATTAGGCATATGAAAGGGCATGAGGCATGTATGAGGCGATATAAGGTGATATAAGGCATATGAAAGGGCATGAGGCATGTATGAGGAGATATAAGGTGATATAAGGCATATTCAATTCTCGGTTGCAGTTTCACTTTAACATTTTGGACAGTTGTCTAGTTGCAAGATCCTTGTTCGGTCTAGCTTTTTCCGCTACTCTTTTTTATAATGAAACACACCAATATTGAGAGGGTTTATGTCAAAATGAATTATGGTTTGGCCACAAACTGTTAGACTGTCGTGAGGATGTGCAAAAAAGTGCTAAAGCACTATCATTCTACAACTGTATAGGGCAGTGTCTATGAATTAAATTCCATAACAAGTTTGTGTATTAACTCCACACAATTATCAGTTCCAAACATTTCATTCTTCTCTAAGCTCTGGCATTACACAGTATACTTTTTGGGCGCACATGACAGTTGTTAATTACGCCTGCTGTAGAGATAATCTAGACCAGCATGTCAAAAGCGCATATAAAATGAAATAGTCACATGGAAAAAGAACCAACCATGGCCCGTGGGCCTGTGACAAGCGGCTTGCGGCATACACATCACTACCTGGCAAAAGACCCAACAGAAGAGTGAGTCGTTATGTTTGTCAGGCACGGCCGTTATGCTGGGAGGATTTACAGGCTTTGAGCAAAGAACTAAAAAAAAATTCATAATAAATATTAATTCTGCCAGGCTTAATAAAGTTGGCATAATGCAACGCCTGTAGCCGTCGCCTATTCTAGCTAATGGCACGACCGCCTCGGTCCACACCTGAGAGGAAGCACATGCTTTCAATATCCTCTAATTGTATCCCATCTTTACGCAATGATTATCTCCTGTATTTTGGCAAACCCAATATCCAGACTGAAAGCAGAAGTGTTGAATATTTTAATTGGCACAAAACTAGGCTGGCAAGCTATTCCTCTCCTACAATGTTTTCCGCATCACAAACTGCGTCCTATGGTCCGTGTAGTGCACCATCACTCAGTTGAGACAGCACCCTTTGGCTGATGCAAGTGCACCATTTGAGACACATCCACTGTCACCAGCCATTCGGTTAAACAATCATGCAGGGCCAAACAACTAAATGCAAAATCCATTACCTTATCGAGTTGAATTAGCTAGGCAGCATAGTCACTAGCTAATATTCTGATTTAATAACTATGGTTTCTAAGCCTCTTATGGTTCGGTGTAAAACAGCTTAGCCCTAACCCACTAATCTGGACATTGGGTCTTCAAGTAGCTAATCCAGGAACCACAGACATATTCATACCAGATTTAAACAACTCCGTATGACCTAAAGATTGTTTCCCTGCATATAAAGGTGGAATGGTTTTTGGAGTGGAATCAGGGATGTGCTCCTGAAATTGTGGGGAGATATAAAGGATTGGAAGCGGCGGAGCCCACGTACTGTAGATAACGTCGCTGTGTATCTGTGTTGGAAGTCCAGATTATCTCAGTGGCTCCTCATTCACTCCCTATCACTTCCTATTGACCTTGCGAATATCCAAATTGTGCATTCATAAATCCCATAAACTTACTGACTGACCATGTCAAAGTAAAGCAGCTGTAAGAAAGGGTGAGGTACAGCTACAGAGAGGCTTACATCTCAAGGTCACATAGCTCTTCTCACCAATGTACTAGACAGAGCTTTGTGAATGATTAGAGAATACAAATACATGTTGTCACTGCAAAAGTATTAAATCCCAATCGATTGTGATGTGAGGCATGTGGAGAGAGCACATGAGGCATGTATGAGGTGGTTTGAAGTGATACAAGCCATATGAAAGGGCATGAGGCATGTATGAGGCGATACAAGGTGATATTAGGCATATGAAAGGGCATGAGGCGATATAAGGTGATATGAGGTATGTATGAGATCTTATTAGGCATATGACGAGAGGATGAGGCATGTATGATGCAAAATAAGAAATACAAAGAGGGAATGTGGCATGAATAAGGCAGTACAGCAATATAAGGCATGTGGAGAAGAGATGAGTAGGGGTTCAGATGTGAGGACTCACCCTGGCGCTCTGGCCAGCAATAAGCTGGTCATCCTCGGTCTGAACGCTGGTCCTGCTGCGGACATCAAAGTCCTCCGTCTCAAAGTCAGAGTCATCCAGCTCTTCTGGAGTCTACAGGGGAAGACAAGAGACAGGGAGTGAGTAATGGATAGGTGAAAAGAGCCTAGAAGTGGGCCAAGGAGTAAAAGGTATGAGAGACATGCATGGAACATAGCTGGGCCAAATAACCGGTGAGCTTGCTTGCTTACTTATGATGGTAAATGTGCCAGCGCTGCCAGTTACCACAGCCACAGATAAATGTATTCTTCCTCTCCTTCCCAGCAGCCCGCTATAGGGAACCGCACACTAAATTAATTTGTAAATCAAATCTAATGTGCTGCCTGTGCATTTTCAGAGGCAAAAATGAACCGGGAGAAAAACACTATCACTATCAAAGCCAGACAGGAACAGTACAGAGACACGGGAGGACAGAGACACGAGAGGACAGAGACACGAGAGGACCGAGACACGAGAGGACCGAGACACGAGAGGACCGAGACACGAGAGGACAGAGACACGAGAGGACAGAGACACGAGAGGACAGAGACACGAGAGGACAGAGACACGAGAGGACAGAGACACGAGAGGACAACGGCACGAGAGGACAACGGCACGAGAGGACAACGGCACGAGAGGACAACGGCACGAGAGGACAACGGCACGAGAGGACAACGGCACGAGAGGACAACGGCACGAGAGGACAACGGCACGAGAGGACAACGGCACGAGAGGACAACGGCACGAGAGGACAACGGCACGAGAGGACAACGGCACGAGAGGACAACGGCACGAGAGGACAACGGCACGAGAGGACAACGGCACGAGAGGACAACGGCACGAGAGGACAACGGCACGAGAGGACAACGGCACGAGAGGACAACGGCACGAGAGGACAACGGCACAGAGGACGAGAGGACAACGGCACGAGAGGACAACGGCACGAGAGGACAACGGCACGAGAGGACAACGGCACGAGAGGACAACGGCACGAGAGGACAACGGCACGAGAGGACAACGGCACGAGAGGACAACGGCACGAGAGGACAGAGACACGAGAGGACGAGAGGACAGAGACACGAGAGGACAGAGACACGAGAGGACAGAGACACGAGAGGACAGAGACACGAGAGGACAGAGACACGAGAGGACAGAGACACGAGAGTAATACATCTAAGAGACCTGTGTGTACCGTAATACATCTAGGAGACCTGTGTGTACCGTAATACATCTAGGAGACCTGTGTGTACCGTAATACATCTAGGAGACCTGTGTGTACCGTAATACATCTAGGAGACCTGTGTGTACCGTAATACATCTAGGAGACCTGTGTGTACCGTAATACATCTAGGAGACCTGTGTGTACCGTAATACATCTAGGAGACCTGTGTGTACTGTATTACATCTAGGAGACCGGGGTAACATCTATAACCTGCATACCCTCCTCTCGCCCACTGGCACTGCTTAACGTTGAGTCCATCATGGTGCCTTGGAGGCAGGAGTTACACCATTGTTTTGACTCCACTATTCCTTCAAACCCATTTGAGAATAAGGTCAGACCTTTAACTTTTATGAATACATAAATGAGCATTCTCCCACCCGGCACTTAAAGCCAGTGTGCAGTTTGCGAGCCTGTTGTCCTGTCACACAACCCCAGGAAGGGGACTTTGACTATGGGCTAGGGATATCAGGGTCCGGCATAGCCAGGGACCACTAGTTCCAGTGGTTAAATATTCTGTCCATCTTAATTAGCCACAGAACTGTGTTTTTAAGGGTCGCTGTCATTTAAGAGAAGTATCAATATTTTTTGTTGTGTGGGACTGAGTTCTTATTTACAATGGTTAAGATAATGTACCCCTGTTACAAACCTTCAATAAAATGTAATGGCCAATAATGGTATGGAAATATACCCCATCAAACACACAGACCCATATCAAGAATATGACAGTATAAAGACAACACCATATTATCATTCAATGAATATTAAAAGTGAGGGTAATGTAGCAGGAATTAATGACAGGTGATTTATTGTAATTTTCCAGAGGTCTATATAGTCGTCACAGTGCAGGAAGCAATGCAGCTCTGTGTCGACCTCTGAGGTCACCTGATATAGTTTAAATAGGCACCGTGACAGGGAGAAATATGTCATCCTGATTAATAGGTTGTCACCAAAGGTTTGATGTTCAACAGAAAATATATACTGTGTGTTTATATATAAATCTACAAAATATATAATACTCTATTTTTAAAAACTATTCAATAAAAACACAACTAAAATATATTAAATAAATACTAACATGACAAACAATATCAAATAGAAGCTGCATATTACAAAGGGAAGCCGTGCGACCAAACCACATTAGCATACTAATTTATGTAACAACGTTCAGCACTGCCCCTCACGCCCGGTTCAATCCCACAGCATCTTATTGAGGTTAAGGTTTGGCCATCGAGAAGGTCATTTTAAAACCTCACAATGTACTGTGTTTCTAGGCATTATGATTTGTCCTCGCTTGTGTTTGTGGATTACTGTCTTCCTGCATGACCCAGGAACACTTCAGATTCAGCTCACGGGCGGATCGCCTGACATTCTCCTTCACAATTCTCTGATGTAGAGCAGACAATTTATGGTTACTTCAATCATGTCAGCTCTTTCAGGTCTGCAGGCAGCAGAGCATCCCAAAAACAGCACACCACCACCGCCACTTTGATATGAGGAACGCACTGTTTGGTACTCGCCGACATAACAAGACACATGTCATCTAAAAAGCTTCACTTTTGACTCATCTTTTCACAGAACCTTCTTGCCTTTCATGACAGATGCTTTCAGGTTGGCAAACTTGAGTTAACGTTTCTATTCAATTATATTCAATGGGGCTTTATTGACATGGAAAACATTTGTTTACATACATTGCCAAAGCAAGTTTATATGCATCCATCCATCTCAGTACAGAAGAGCTGATGGCAGGAAAACCCAGTTTGGGTTTCTGCTTTGCCTGGTTCCATTCAGTCTTTGTGTGTGTACACCCCGTCCTCACCTCTCCCCACCTCACCCTCACCCTCACCTCACCCTCACCCCCCCCGCCGCGCCACTCCCCTCCCTCACCTCTTCCCACCGCTCCACTACCTCATCTCTCCCAGCCCCGCTACTCCCCTCACCTCACCTCTCCCTGTACCCACACAAAAAATGTCAGAGGTAGTGCACCATTTAGCATGCACAAACATCAGTCAGATGTGGTAGCACACAGAACTGAACAGGCATTAACAGATGATTAACAGAGGATTAACAGATGAATGGTCTGAGATGACACAGCACAATAGAAACTCAGCAACCCTTAATGAGAAGCAGTGGCTTCAACAAATCAGCTAATTATTGAACTCATTGACCACACTTGATTAGTCCTGTGCTCTGTGTGTGTGTGTGTGTTGATATCTGGCGGGTGTTCTGGAACGAGGCGGGGGCAGCATTTAAAAGCCAATCGTTTCTCCCGATGGTGTAAACAGTGTCTGAACAGCTTCAAAGTGGCTTTTGTTTGTCTGCTCATAGTCAGTCAATAAACAGCTGCCTGGGAGCAGGCAGAATACTGCCCAGGGTACAGTACAGTGGTACTCAGACACCCAGTATGTACACTACCACGCTGAAATTTACAGAGAGAATTCTGAACAGTGTTTATGGAGATGTAGCTGAATAGATCCTGACCTGTGACTATAATAAACACCACTGTAGATCAATGATTTGTTTATCATTTGTTTTCTTTGCTCTGTACAATTATGACGTTAGTTCTTATAAACTGTTATTATCGTTGGTGCTTAAAAGTTTGCTTTGGCAACTATGGCAACCATCCATCTAGGTAGATAAAAAGGCACCGATTGAACTGACAGGCCCAGACAGATGATGTTATAGGTCCCGTGTAGTAATGCTGCTAAACCACACAGATGCGTGTTTGAGACATGAAATCATTAGCGTCTAAGGTCATCACAGACAAACTTCCCCATACAAGCTTTTAACCTAAATAAATGCGGTACCGTACCTGGACCATAAATCCCAGCCCTTGAAACACGGTCATGATCCCAAGGACAAAGTGGTTTGTTAATTGAATGAAAGGAGAGCGATGGAATAGGTAGACCACTTTACACGGCACGATCACATTACAGGAACAGGATCATTCAGCACAGACAATTTCGACAGAGCGGTAGAATGGGGATGAGCATAACAGAGGAAGAGGGCAGGCACGCCACTGTTCCTCCATACCTGACATTAATCCCTATTGATCCATATCACCCCATTCTCTCCATACGGTGGCATCACATATGTCGTCTCAACTTAGTTTATTTTCAAGTACGCCCAACAAGCTCGTGCGGGTTTTTGATGGAGAATTGCCCCACTTTGAATCCTGCCCCGGTCCAGCCATGCTGCCGCTCTTTTCACTGCTCACTTAAGCAGGAAGTCAGACGCGGAAACACAGTAGGGCCATCGACCCCAGTCCGTTGGATATAAACCAGCTGGAAGCAGTGTGCCGTCGCAGTAGGGATCTTCAAATTACACATTTACACTCCTCAACCAAATGCCAAGCCCACGTAACATTAGGCCATGTGATTTACTGAGGCAGGAAGACATTTGATTAGAGGACTGGATGTGGTGTCTTCAGAACGGATTATGCGGTCACCCTGATGATCATGACAGGAGTAAAGGTCGCGCCAGGTCACTTGGTGTCTATAAATCGTGGATAGGCATTAGGGTGTAATGTATAGAGAGAACACAACTTAATGACTACTCACCCTGATCATGAGGACAGCCTTGCGGATGTCACGGACACCGTCATAGACGAGACGGGAGGCATCAATGAATTCGTTCTCATCGACGGGCAGAGAGGGGTCGGCGCTCAGGGCCTCCACTGCCGCCTCCACCTGCTCCGTGAAGCGAGGCATCACTGAGTGGAGAAGAGGGGGGGGGGGAAATCAACTGTCAACATCGACTGTACACAGCAGCAAATTACAAGATAAACAATTGATGAGCAAAACCCCAATCGAGGCCCGAACCCCAATCGAGGCCGGGGCGCTAAGCCCCAAGAGCTTAAACCAATGCCAGAGTTAACATGGTGCTAAACACCACACTGGATCTAAACAAATAAAAAGAAATGTGCTCATATAGCAGCAGATGAGATGAATACCAATATCATAACCTCTCTAGTGGTGTGTGTGTGTGTGTGTGTGTGTATCAGTGGCGGAGCAGCAACACAATGAAAAAAGTGTACTGCAGACGAAGACCAGTCACTGTTTCTGAGCAGGTACCGGACTAAAGACCTATTTTCTCGTGTTCCTGAATTATAATTAATCTGGCGGTGACCCAGTACAGAGAAATAGTCTGCTTGTTTTAAAATGGTACCCTATTCCCATATGACGCTGTGGTAGTTCCTTGTAGCGCCGTACAGAGGGGAAGATGAGCCTGCCCATGTGTTCCTGGTCCTCCAGTCAATACCAACGTAACCAGGTAGTATGTAGTCAGACTCCACTCCTAGCTACCACAAAGGTTAAGCTACCATGGTGACAGTCAATCACAGACTGCTCTAACAGATCACAGCGGCCAACCACCACACCCCATCTGAAGGGGCTCCACCGCCCCCAAAATAACATCACGTGCCTTCCTGAAGAACAGAACTAGCTTGAGCTTTTTAACTCGACACCCTGCCACGATGCAATGAAGAGATTGAAAAAAAAAACAAGAAAAAACAGATTGGCCTTTGAATAGTTAATGAATGCCTAGCTAGCTGTGGTAATTACAGAGAGCTTTTATGGATGACAATATGTTTGGTGCCTGTCGATCCACTTAACGCCTCCGTTTTACATAGAACTGGTGTTAAAAAGAGGTAAATAGGAAGACAGGAAGGGCGAAGGAGAGGATTAAGGAAGAAAAAAGGGAACGCGGAGAGAGAAGAGGGGGGCTGTCAAAACAAGATGGGGCTGAAGAGAAGAGAGATGGAGGATCGCTAGAGAGCAAATGGAAAGAAAGAGAGAGAACAGTTAAGTGGGGAGTTGTGTTTTAGCTTGAGGAGATGTAGTTAGAAGCCAGTCTAGAGGCTGTGTAAGGAAATTAGCTCAACAGAAAGCCCGGTTCAGGTTGTCTGTCAAGACAGATAGATTTTGGCAATCAGGCTATGCACCTTCTCAATTCAAAGCACATTGGTTCCCTTGGATCGCTTTAAAGAGATATGAATAAGAAGCCCAGGATAAAGGATATTGGGAATCAAAGACATCCAATTGAGGGTAGCCCTCCGTGTTGATGAAGCAAAGCTTCCTCCAGTCTCATTTCAGTTGAGATCAACCCGTGTCACCATTGGGTGAAATCCAGCTTCAGGCAGCACATACATGTGACATAAGATTTTCTGCTTCAGGCAGCACATACATGTGACAATATAGGATTTTCTGCTTCAGGCAGCACATACATGTGACAGCATAGGATATCCTGCTTTAGGCAGCACATACATGTGACAGCATAGGATATCCTGCTTTAGGCAGCACATACATGTGACAGCATAGGATATCCTGCTTTAGGCAGCACATACATGTGACAGCATAGGATATCAGATGTGAAAACATGGCATGTTTTCCAGTCTCCTTCCAGTCGAAGACTTGGAAAAAACAACACTTTTGAGAAATGAACCTTACCAGTGTTAGTGAGAAGTCTGGTAGCCTCCAGAACCTTCTCAGTGTAAACTCCAGGTTCATAGTTGTCCATCTCCGAGGTGACCACATGGACCACTCTGGCAGCACGACCGCGGATGGCCCCAGCGGTGCGGTCCAAACCATCCACATCCTTCTCCTGCAGCGCGATCACACATTTATTCACATCCTCAAGAATGTGGTTCTCTGGAGGGGAAGAAACAGGACTAATTAATATAAATGTGTAACATTAATTTAACATTTTGGGGTAAAAACTATACGATTAGAACAATATCCTGAAATATATACATTTTGTTTTAGGTGCTTGTTTAGGCGACCGAATGTGCAGCTTAAGTATTTGATCAATGCTGATCTTGCGCAGTTAAAAGATATGGCAAATGGAAGGATTCAGAGGGAACGCATATTCAGACAGCAAGAAAACTTTCATAAATTGAAAACATTTTCATTCGATCAATGTCCAAATAATTTATGTTACAGCATCAGCAACATTTTGCCAAATCGGCATTTTGGCATTAGAGATGCCCACACTGTGCCCTACAAAAAATTTTCTCCTCTTTTCCAGCACTCCAATCGAAAACTTCACATTGAGTAACGTTACTTTCCCTCCGAGTTTGTTACGACGTTTCAATCAATGAATATTTAATTAACGGGGTAGGACGTGCGTACGCACGGTTTTTATAAATCTGAAGATTTTTGTCCGTACGTACATCCTACGTTTCGTCCGTAGGCCACTTCTGACGCAAACGTACGCAAAGTTTTATACATGAGGCCCCTGGTGAGTGGATTTAAATGAGGTAAAACAGAAAATCAGCAGGCCCGGCCCTCATTGGGTAAGAGTTTAATAACCCTGGTTTAAGAGATAAGACAGTTGAGACATGAAGTATTTTCACTCAAAGACAAATTCAAAGTTTGGTACTCTGGTGACTGTTTAAAAGCACGAAATCCTCACTCATCATGATGGATGTGTTTGCAATGTCGCTGGATTAACACTGATAATGAAAAGACTCAAGGGCTTGGCTTGGGGAGAGAGGGAGTGAACGCGAGAGGGTGAGAGAACGCAAACATAAGGAGGGACGGAGAAAGGAAGTGGGGAGAGAGACCGAAGACAAACTAGACTCCATTCAGACCAGACCCTGAACAGAGGGATCAATCAAAGGGTACAATTTGGGACAGCCTGTGCTGGTTATTGGTTTAGAGGTGGCTGAGAGGAGTAAGTAGACGTGTCCCAAATGACAGCAGGACAAGGAGCCGGCCTCGACGTCTTAACATACATGACAGGATGCCAATTCAATCAGAGGGCTTTGAGACATTCGACTGCCTCGACCTCGCCGTACTTGGCCTCAGCACTCCTGTCTGTCAGGCCCGACCTCAGAGGGTCTGGCAGGAAGCCCATCAGCCAGTCTCATACCATTGGATCCAGGTCGCGCATCAGAGTAGACTGACTGCACTACGGAGCACCAGCTTCATCTACTCCACTAAATGGTCTAAAACACATCTCAAATAAAGTGTCTCTGACGCACCAGCCGCCACAGGTACGGAATGTCTAGTCAGACTGAGCATATTGGAAAACGTTTGCCCATATATGGACGCAGTATTAAATAGGTGTCAGAACTTCGGACATTCACATTAAAGTTCTGAATTCCATCTAATACATACTCATTTTATTCTAGTGATTTGACTGCGATTCTGTGTGCCAGTCATCACTCACTGAGTTAGGGAAGTGAGTGGGAATAAACGACAGGGTTTTAACATGTTCATTCGTTTTATATACATACACACTATATGTACGCTGTATGTGTGGTCCTCTGAACTAATATCGGCAACTAGTAATTCATGGGCCAACTATAAGGTATACAATGTATATTTAGACTGAAATGCATTGACATTAAAGCACTGAAAATACGCTCTGGAGAGCTTGGGATCCTACTCACCGGACACACAGAGGAAGTCATCGATGCTGGTGATGTCATCGACAGCGTCCGTCAGGACACGAACCTGTTTCTCCCAGGAGTCTTTGAACAGGTCCATGTTGTCCAGGGCAACTTTACTATTGGGCTTAGCAGCTAGGGCCAGTGCAGCATTAATCACCTGTTGCAGAGCAAACACACACACACACACACGCACACAAACCAATGACTATAGGAGTAGGAACATTACACACCTCCTCAAAATATAGGATAAACGCAGCATCAACAAACACACCCATCAATATACCGCTTGTTAAGAAATTTACAATTTATGGTCCCAAGGCCTAACTTTAAAAACAGAGACCAACTCTAAACCTTACCAACGCGGCCAGAACACAGCGGCCATAACACAGCGGCCATAACACAGCGGCCATAACACAGCGGCCATAACACAGCGGCCATAACACAGCGGCCATAACACAGCGGCCATAACACAGCGGCCATAACACAGCGGCCATAACACAGCGGCCATAACACAGCGGCCATAACACAGCGGCCATAACACAGCGGCCATAACACAGCGGCCATAACACAGCGGCCATAACACAGCGGCCATAACACAGCGGCCATAACACAGCGGCCATAACACAGCGGCCATAACACAGCGGCCATAACACAGCGGCCATAACACAGCGGCCTCATATGGCTTTTGGTTTGAGGCCGGGACAGATTGGGCCATGGCTTATTACACTCAAAGCCCTTTCGAATCGCACAAGTATAGAAAAAACCCAGCAGAAACCAATCACATAAATTACCCGAACATTAAGCACTCATTAGAATGAATCTAGGGCTAAATACGTGTGTGTGTGTGTGTGTGTGTGTGTCTGTGAGAGTATGTGACAACCACAGAAACACACAGGCATAGAAAAACAGAAACAAACATTAACATAGGGCTGATTGGGTTATGCACCCCACTGTTTGGCCAGTGTTTTGGATGGGGTTAATTGATTAGTAGGATTGATTTCAGTGGGCGACATGAATAAGAAGGAAATCAGGCACCGCTTGTTATCCGGGGGAAACGCACGTTGAGATAAAAGCTACAGGAACGAACGTGGGTCATTAGTTTAAATTAAAACGTGAATGAAATTGTATATTTCCAAATTGCTTGCTATTGTCTGTATGAGGAATGTTCATCTTCATCGTGTTTCTTTTTTTAATGAACATTTTTTTATTGTACCAGCTTTGGCAAAACAAACTTACAAACAGACATTTCTCATGTCAAGAAAGGAATGGCATGAGACTGGTCAGTAAGCAAGAAACCCGGGACACAGATCCTACTTAAATCATGTCACCTTTATTCACCAGGATATGTGTAAGGAAGTAGGCAGGTGCTGGTACCAGCAGGGGAGGCATGGCTACATCTATTTAGATGTGATACTGGGGCTTGACAGGGCTTTTCATTTATCTATTTAACCTTTATTTAACCAGAAGCACTCTAGGTTACTGATCTTCTCTTCCGAGTGAAACATGCTAGAGTGCAATGTCAGCAACAATGTGGGTAAGGAGAAAAATAGAACTGGCGGGAGAGAGATTAGAGAGAGGGAGCGAGAGAGAGAGAGAGAGGGAGAGAGAGAGAGAGAGAGAGGGAGCGAGAGAGGGAGCGAGAGAGAGGAGCGAGAGAGAGGAAGAGAGGAGGGAGCGAGAGAGAGGGAGCGAGAGAGGGAGCGAGAGAGAGGGAGCGAAGAGAGAGGGAGCGAGAGAGAGGGAGCGAGAGAGAGCGAGAGAGAGGGAGCGAGAGAGAGGAGCGAGAGAGAGGGAGCGAGAGAGAGGGAGCGAGAGAGAGGAGCGAGAGAGGGAGCGAAGAGAGAGAGAGCGAGAGAGAGAGGGAGCGAGAGAGAGAGAGAGAGAGAGAGGGAGAGAGAGAGAGAGAGGGGAGCGAGAGAGAGAGAGAGAGGGAGCGAGAGAGAGAGGAGCGAGAGAGAGAGAGAGAGAGAGGGAGCGAGAGAGAGATAGAGAGAGAGGAGCGAGAGAGAGAGGAGCGAGAGAGAGAGAGGGAGAGAGATTAGAGAGGGAGCGAGAGATAGAGAGCGAGAGAGATATAGAGAGCGAGAGAGAGAGAGGGAGCGAGAGAGAGAGAGAGAGGGAGGGAGAGAGAGGGAGCGAGAGAGAGGAGCGAGAGGGAGCGAGAGAGAGAGGGAGCGAGAGAGAGAGAGAGAGAGGGAGCGAGAGAGAGAGAGAGAGGGAGCGAGAGAGAGAGAGAGGGAGCGAGAGAGAGAGAGAGAGAGGAGCGAGAGAGAGGGAGCGAGGAGCGAGAGAGAGAGGGAGAGAGAGAGAGGGAGCGAGAGAGAGGGAGAGAGAGGGAGCGAGAGAGAGGGGAGAGAGAGCGAGAGAGAGAGGGAGCGAGAGAGAGAGGGAGCGAGAGAGAGGGAGCGAGAGAGAGAGGGAGCGAGAGAGAGAGAGAGCGAGAGAGAGAGAGAGCGAGAGAGAGAGAGAGAGAGAGAGAGGGAGCGAGAGTTATTATTATTATTATTATTATTACTTCATATTATTATTTTTTACCTATATACATATTATTATTATTTTTATCTACATATTATTATTATTTATTATTATTATATTTTTTATCTATTATTATTATTTTATCTTATTTTTTCTCTATTATTATTATTATTATTTTTACCCACATTATTATTGTCATTCCTACACTATTATTATTTTTACCTGCTATTATACATTATATATTATTATTACATATTATTCACACATTATTATTACATTATCTACATATACATACATATTTATCTGCCATTATTATTTATCTACATACATACATATACATATTCATATTACATACATATTATTATTTATTCATATTATTAATATTATTATTTTTATCTACATATTTATCTGCTATTATTATTTTTTATCTACATATTCACATTATTATTATCTACATATTATTATTACATATTTTTTATCTACATTATTATTATTTTTATTCACATATTATTATTATTATCTACATATTATTATTATTCACATATATTCACATTTTTATCTACATATTATTATTATTTTTATTCACATATATTCACATATTTATTTTATACATATATTCACATATCATACATATTTGCCTACATATTTGGCCTACATTTGTCATATACATATTTATCATTATTATTTATGCACATATTATTATTATTATTTATATACATACATTTTTTATCTATATATTTATCTATATATTTTATCAAGAGCTTTTATTCACATTATTATTATTATTATTATTATTATTAATATTTTTATTCATTATTACATTATTATTTATCTACATATTATTATTATTTATTACATATATTATATTTATTCATACATACATATTTTATCTACATATTATTATTATTACATAGTCTATTATTATTATTTTTTATCACACATATACATATTTTTAAGCGAGAGAGAGAGAGAGGGAGCGAGAGAGAGGGAGCGAGAGAGGGAGAGAGAGGGAGCGAGCGAGAGAGAGGGAGCGAGAGGGAGCGAGAGAGAGAGAGAGGGAGCGAGAGAGAGAGAGAGGGAGCGAGAGAGGAGCGAGAGAGAGGAGCGAGAGAGAGAGGAGCGAGAGAGAGAGGGAGCGAGAGAGAGAGAGCGAGAGAGAGAGGGAGCGAGAGAGAGAGATTATTATTATTATTATTATTATTTATCTACATATTAATATTTTATCTACATATTTTTTATTCATATTATTTTTTATCTTATATTATTATTTTTTATCTATTATTATTATATTCTATATATACATATTTATTCCTACATATTATTCACATATTATTTTTTATCTACATATTATTTATCTACACATTATTATTTTTATCTACATATCTTACATTATTATTTATCTACACATTTTTATCTTACTATTATTATTTACTCACACATTATTTATCTACACATACATTCACACATTATCTACACACACACATATCTAAGCACATATTTTATCTACATACACACACACACACATACATATTTGGTCTACACATATTATTCCATATTATATATTCACACATATTTGGTCTACATACATCACATATTATTCACATATTATACTACATATTACACACATTTACCCACACATATTCACATTATCTTATTATTTTTTATATCTACATATTATTATTATCTACATTATTATTTTTTATCTGCTATTATTAATATTATATCTGGCACATACATATTATTACATATTATTATTATTACATATTTTTTATTCACATATTATTATTATTATTTTTTATCTATTATTATTATTATATTATATTTATCTACATATTATTTATCTATACATATTTATCTTACACATATTCATTATTATTATCTACATTATTTACCTACACATATTTTATCTATTATTACTATCTACATTATTTTATCTATTATTATTTTTATCTTACTATTATTATCTACATTATTATTTTTATTCACATTATTATTATCTTACATTATTCCATATTTATTCATTATTTGGCCTATTATTATTTATCTTTACACATATTTTTTATCTGATATTATTTATCTACATATTTTTACCAGGAGAGGAGCCAGAGAGATGGTTTATATATATGGTTTACATATATGGTTTCACATATGGTTTCATATATATTTGCCTACATATATGGCTTACATATTGGCTTGCTATATATGTTTACATATATTTTGTCATATATATATTCTATATATATGGCCTACATATATTTGGCTTCCACATATATGGCTTCATATATGGCTTCACACATTATCTACACATTATATCTTACATTATTATTATTATTATTATTAATATTATTATTCATTATTATTATTATTATTATTATTTACTCATATTATTACATTATTTTTGGTCTACATATTACATATTATTATTTTTATCTATATTATTCACATATTTTTTATCTACATATTAATATTTTACCTATATTATTATTATTACATATCTACACATATATACATATTTTTACCTACATATTATTATTATTTTATTCCATACATTATTATTATTATTATTATTATTATTATTTACCTATTTATCTTACATTATTATCTGCTATTATTATTATTTATTATTATTATTATTTATCTACATATTATTATTATTTTTTATCTACATTGAGGGAGAGAGAGAGAGAGAGAGAGAGGGAGCGAGAGAGAGAGAGAGAGGGAGCGAGAGAGAGGGAGCGAGAGAGAGGGAGCGAGAGAGAGGGAGCGAGAGAGAGGGAGCGAGAGAGAGGGAGCGAGAGAGAGGGAGCGAGAGAGAGGGAGCGAGAGAGAGGGAGCGAGAGAGAGGGAGCGAGAGAGAGGGAGCGAGAGAGAGGGAGCGAGAGAGAGGGAGCGAGAGGGAGGGAGCGAGAGGGAGGGAGCGAGAGAGAGGGAGCGAGAGGGAGAGAGAGGGAGCGAGAGGGAGGGAGAGGGAGCGAGAGGGATAGAGCGGGCGAGAGGGATAGAGCGGGCGAGAGGGATAGAGCGGGCGAGAGGGATAGAGCGGGCGAGAGGGATAGAGCGGGCGAGAGGGATAGAGCGGGCGAGAGGGATAGAGCGGGCGAGAGGGATAGAGCGGGCGAGAGGGATAGAGCGGGCGAGAGGGATAGAGCGGGCGAGAGGGATAGAGCGGGCGAGAGGGAGAGCGAGAGGGAGAGCGAGAGGGAGAGCGAGAGGGAGCGGGCGAGAGGGAGAGAGCGGGCGAGAGGGAGAGCGAGCGGGCGAGAGGGAGAGCGAGCGGGCGAGAGGGAGAGCGAGCGGGCGAGAGGGAGAGCGAGCGGGCGAGAGGGAGAGCGAGAGGGAGAGCGAGAGGGAGAGGGAGCGGGCGAGAGGGAGAGCGAGAGGGAGAGCGAGAGCGAGCGGGCGAGAGGGAGCGGGCGCAGAGGGAGCGGGCGAGAGGGAGCGGGCGAGAGGAGCGGGCGAGAGGGAGCGGGCGAGAGGGAGCGGGCGAGAGGGAGAGCGAGAGGGAGAGCGAGAGGGAGAGCGAGAGGGAGAGCGAGAGGGAGAGCGAGAGGGAGAGCGAGAGGGAGAGCGAGGAGGGAGAGCGAGAGGGAGAGCGAGAGCGAGAGGGAGAGCGAGAGGGAGAGCGAGAGGGAGAGCGAGAGGGAGAGCGAGAGCGAGAGGGAGAGCGAGAGGGAGAGCGAGAGGGAGAGCGAGAGGGAGAGCGAGAGCGAGAGGGAGAGCGAGCGGGCGAGAGGGAGAGCGAGAGGGAGAGCGAGAGGGAGAGCGAGAGGGAGAGCGAGCGGGCGAGAGGGAGAGCGAGAGGGAGAGCGAGCGGGCGAGAGGGAGAGCGAGAGGGAGAGCGAGCGGGCGAGAGGGAGAGCGAGAGGGAGAGCGAGCGGGCGAGAGGGAGAGCGAGAGGGAGAGCGAGCGGGCGAGAGGGAGAGCGAGAGGGAGAGCGAGCGGGCGAGAGGGAGAGCGAGCGGGCGAGAGGGAGAGCGAGCGGGCGAGAGGGAGAGCGAGCGGGCGAGACAGGAGAGGGCGAGACAGGAGAGGGCGAGACAGGAGAGGGCGAGACAGGAGAGGGCGAGACAGGAGAGGGCGAGACAGGAGAGGGCGAGACAGGAGAGGGCGAGACAGGAGAGGGCGAGACAGGAGAGGGCGAGACAGGAGAGGGCGAGACAGGAGAGGGCGAGACAGGAGAGGGCGAGACAGGAGAGGGCGAGACAGGAGAGGGCGAGACAGGAGAGGGCGAGACAGGAGAGGGCGAGACAGAGAGGGCGAGACAGGAGAGGGCGAGACAGGAGAGGGCGAGACAGGAGAGGGCGAGACAGGAGAGGGCGAGACAGGAGAGGGCGAGACAGGAGAGGGCGAGACAGGAGAGGGCGAGACAGGAGAGGGCGAGACAGGAGAGGGCGAGACAGGAGAGCGCGAGACAGGAGAGCGCGAGACAGGAGAGCGCGAGACAGAGAGGGCGAGACAGGAGAGCGCGAGACAGGAGAGCGCGAGACAGGAGAGCGCGAGGCGGGAGAGCAGGCGGGCGGGAGAGCAGGCGGGCGGGAGAGCAGGCGGGCGGGAGAGCAGGCGGGCGGGAGAAGCAAGTGTGATCTGCAGTCAAAGTGAAGGCATGGAGCTGTGAACTGGAAGGGATGAACGGTATGAAAGATTGGCAGAGCTACTAGAATTCCCACAGCAACCCTTAGCCTGTAAGCACCCTGGAGGTTTCAGCTATACAGCCAGTGGAAATGTAGGCTGGGGGAGGGGTGCATGTGCGACCGGGGCTTAAACCCGTATAGAAATGGCATGAGACAGGAGCCCGAAATGACAGTGCTGGAACGTAGACAGAGACCAAAATGACAGCGGATGAAGGTAGACAGCCAGACTGAAAAGACAGCGGTGGGAGGTAGACAGAGAAGGAGATGGACCGAATTGAAGGAGATGGAGGGAGAGAGGGTGGCAGAGAGAAGGGAGGATGGTAGAAGAGTAGAGGGCTGGGTTGGTACCTGGGGGCAGAGAGTCTCCAGCTGGGATGCTGCCATACGGACCAGCTTCACTCCTTCCTCATTATTAGAGATGGAACACGCCAGGTTGGCCACCTACATACACACACACACACACACACACACACACACACACACACACACACACACACAAAGAGGGAGAGAAGACGTCAGACACACACATTACACAGCATGTACGTAAATGCAATGTTTCACTGTCTCCACATCATGCAGAGAGGAGGACACAAAAACCCATACAGCACCCAGCATGACACACAAGCACACACACACACACACACACAAGCACACACAAGCACACACAAGCACACACACACACACTACAAACAGCGGGGTAGTCTTCATGTCCCACAGTTCGTCTCTGTGTGGAACAGACAGGAAGATGGAGCGCGCCTGGTGTTCAGTACACACAGCAACAGACAGACACTGGTCAACATGTCTGGCAGTTTTACACCATGTCAGCTAGTCAATGGGCTGAATGGGAAGGCCGCTTCATTCATCAGACCCTCGCAGGTCACGGCTGCATCCCCATCTGCTTATTTGTGATTCGATCTGGGCACCCGACAGCTTTGGACACAACGTCATGTGGTTGAGCGTCCGATCACACAGTGTGGACACTGGCCTAGGACCGCGGAGTTAATGTGAAAGACAGTGTGTGTTGATATTATACGAGGACGTGATAAACACATGAGAAATACATATTCCTCTCAGCTGCTCCACTTTGCAGTTAACCCAGAACAGGATATTTGAGAATGCTGCCAGCATTGACCCTATTTTACACTCTCTGTCAGCTTTAAGAGCAACATGGTGAACTGGGGGTCTTCGTTTCAAGCGTACGTTCTGCAGGCCATGCTCTAGACAACCCCCTCACCAAACTTAACATTTGACATTGGAGATGACAACACTAATGTGTAGATCGTAAACCCCAGGCATTTTGGATCTTCCGGATACATCGGTGTCTGGTACATATCAGAGGCATATAAGAACATTTAGACAATAGATATTGATTGAACGAAACAAAACAACATCTGCCGATTTAGATGTCAAATTACAATAAAAATAATAAGAAGAAAAACGCCCACAACAAACAAAACCTGAAAACCCTCGCTGTAGGATAACATCTTCTCTCAGGCCAGACAAGGAGTTTAATATCACTGACTTAAAGGCTTGCCTGCAACCCAGTGAAACAGCAGAACGCTGAGCTCAGCACTCTCCCAGACACACCATATCTTGTTTCAGAGAACATTTCGTAGTATCGACCAACAAATCAAGCGACTACTTCACCACTGCACTTTCTAAACATTTGTTGCATTCACGGTCCGGTGTGCTGGGGTGGTGGGTTGAAAGTGTGTTAATATAATCTGACATCTATTCAGAAACCAGAGCTGAAGATGGAGGATCACTGGGGTTATTACATCCTGAAAAAATATTAAATTAAAAGAAAAATCCACCGGATTATCCAACTGTTTCACGTTTCTTTTAAAATAAGCTACTCAGCACAACAACTGTTGGTTTACAGTCGACCTGGAGCTGCCAAACAACCTTATGGTTAACGTAAGAGCCACCAGGTGTGTAAATAAAAACCATAGCAAGCTAGGTGTACCCATCCAGGCAGGTCTATAACAGGCTAGGTGTAGACATCCAGGCAGGTCTATAGCAGGCTAGGTGTACACATCCAGGCAGGTCTATAGCAGGCTAGGTGTACACATCCAGGCAGGTCTATAGCAGGCTAGGTGTACCCATCCAGGCAGGTCTATAGCAGGCTAGGTGTACCCATCCAGGCAGGTCTATAGCAGGCTAGGTGTACCCATCCAGGCAGGTCTATAGCAGGCTAGGTGTACCCATCCAGGCAGGTCTATAGCAGGCTAGGTGTACCCATCCAGGCAGGTCTATAGCAGGCTAGGTGTACACATCCAGGCAGGTCTACAGCAGGCTAGGTGTACACATCCAGGCAGGTCTATAGCAGGCTAGGTGTGCACATCCAGGCAGGTCTATAGCAGGCTAGGTGTGCACATCCAGGCAGGTCTATAGCAGGCTAAGTGAACACATCCAGGCAGTGAATGAACAATCTACAATGAATCATAAGACGCTACAACAGTCTACACCTAATGTTTCTTCATGACATCACGCGGGCCATACAGACTGATCCTGATCCAGTGACTGACTGCCTCCTACACAGAGGAGAACACAATTCATCACTTGGCACATTCCGAAATGTAGCAAATTTAAAACCAAATCTGATTATTAAAATGACTAATGTAAAATGAGTCATGCCAGCGCGAGTGGAGACGGCTCAATGTGATGTTGCCCAGACACATGCGTATAAATTAATAGAACACTATTGCTATGGTTACTGGTTGCTCAGCACGTGACAGTCTTCAGCCGTGGCTGTTTGTTCGCCTGCCTGGCTTTAAGGTTTCCCGGCTAATTGGCTGCCTGGTGAGCCGGCTTGTTTTCCTGGCTGTCCCCGACTGCCCAGTCTGACCTGCAGAAGTGACCAGGTGAAAGCCAGTCGATGGATGAGCTAGCATATAATGTAACGGCATTTCTCGGTGCCATTTCCAACACTCACGTGTGTCCACAAACACACTGACCACACTAAGACCAGACAACTTAGTCATAAATGACAACCTTTCCCATAAAGAACATACTCCTTTTGACCAAAGCCACACAAAATGCTAAGCACAAAGGGGGATAGGGTGAGATTTTGGAGTCAGTCAGGAGGCTAGAAATAACAGCTCTATCCCCTGAGTGCCAGCCTGATTTGCAGCAAAATGTCAACATGTGCAGCTTTCACCCTGACAGGAGGCTAGAGGGAAGCCACCAGGAGAGTGGTCTGAAACTGACCCAACCTCTCAGCTGCTTTCAGAGTGATCACCGATGTCCACAGCGACTTCATAAACCACCGGTCATGTCCTGGGCCTGTCTACAGCACCTCAGCCCACATCACAAATTACACCCTATTACATTCCTAGTGCACTACAACTAGCTGGCTATGGTAGATTATAGTGCACATCATGACATTAGGGATAATGCCCAGTACAGGGGTCTAAATTCAGGTGATGCTATACATTTGGCTGTGCACTGAGGTTAAGTTTAAACGGACTAGCTTGTTATGTAGATAGATTATACAGTGACTCCCAGCAATACAGTGGGATCAAAGGCCACAACAGAGGCAGTCCATACGCCAATCAGAATTGTTCTGGTGACAGTTGGCCGGTACAAGCTGTAACCCCTACAACTCATCCCTCCTCATCCTACTGTACTGAAGATGAACAACGACAAACACACAAGAAAGATGGGAGGTCCCTCTCCTCAGACCTTCTACTCGATTGGTGTTTGAGAGGTGACAAGTTGAGGGAAAAGGTGCTGCTGTGTGGTGACACCACTGGGACTACTGTCATCACTCCAGACCACAGGTCTCTACCAAAAGCGAAAGAGGGCGAGATCCCTAACGAGAGACAGGTGCGAGAAGAGCCCTGACGAGAGACCAGTGGGAGAGAGAGAGAGAAAGGTGCGAAAGAGAGAGACAGGCAGAAAGAAACAGACAGAGACAAAGATGTGACAGACATAATAGACAGATAAGTGTGCATTATCACTTCTGTGCTGCCACTTAGTTCATGCATATCCACACACACACACACACACACGCACACACACGCACGCACGCAGACAGAGCGACCCACACGCACGCACGCAGACAGAGCGACCCACACGCACGCACGCAGACAGAGCGACCCACACACACACACACACACACACGCAGACAGAGCGACCCACACACACACACGCAGACAGAGCGACCCACACACACACACACACACGCAGACAGAGCGACCCACACACACACACACACACACACACGCAGACAGAGCGACCCACACACACACACACGCAGACAGAGCGACCCACACACACACACACGCAGACAGAGCGACCCACACACACACACGCAGACAGAGCGACCCACACACACACACACACACACGCAGACAGAGCGACGACCCACACACACACACACACACGCAGACAGAGCGACCCACACACACACACGCAGACAGAGCGACCCACACACACACACACACGCAGACAGAGCGACCCACACACACACACGCAGACAGAGCGACCCACACACACACACGCAGACAGAGCGACCCACACACACGCAGACAGAGCGACCCACGCGCAGACAGAGCGACACACACACACACACACGACAGTCAGTAATAAGGGAGAAACACGAGTGCATGGCCAATCCATCCTCTTCCACATTCTATGACATTGTCTATTTGTCTTTCATCTCTAATCATGTTTAAATGGAGCCAATTTGTCAGACGAGAGCAAGACAGAGTGTTAAATATGAATGCCGAACATAAGGACAGTAAGGTGTCTCACTGCTTCCTTCCTAGCCCATGACAACGATCTCCAGTCTCTCTTCCCCACCCAGCTGAAATCTCCCATGTCCCAAGAGTGGTTTGGCACCTTTGTGGAGTTAAACTGGGCCTGAAGGCAGCTGCATTAAGACTCTGTCAGCCTACTGCTCCATTTCTACCTCACTAGTGCATTCACTACTAGATGTTTTGTTGTGACCTGAGGTTGGCATGAAGATGTGGGGTTTATGAGTCTGCTGTAGTCAGGTAAACTGAGGAGCAGCTCCGTAAACAACAGACAGAGTAAATTAACTATTAGAAAGTGTGTGGTACTCAGTGGTTTAGGACACGGAATGTCCAAAACTGCACACAGCTTCTTCCATGTAGAATATTTTTTCTGAATTATTGGTTCCGGAGTCAGACAAATGGTAGTTTACCAAAAGAACATTAAGACTTGGCACCGTCGCCGGTACATCAGAACAATAGACTGCGCTTCCATTTTCAGAAGGCACAGAATGGGTGAACTTGGTATGGTATGAGTTCATCCTAGTGCTTCTTTCTGGGTGACCCTTTACAATGCTTTAAAAAGGTCAAAGTCAGATTCTGTAGCTGGTTTTGGTTCCGGTAGACCAGTTTAGTGCGGTTTGGTTCCAGTTAACCAATGTAGCTGGGTGCGGCTCTGGTTAACCAGTGTATCTGGGTGTGGTCCTGGTTAACCATAGTAACAATGCATCCTAGTTTGGTGCCTTAGACAGCCCCGTAGTTCAGAACAAAGCCATATGGAGATGCTGGTGGAAAAACAGCTCCCTACATGGGAGACACAGAACCATTGAGGGATCCAACTGAATGCCTTGAGGTGATACAGCAGCGGCAAAGTAGGGGATTCCTATGCAAAGCACATCGCCATCACCTAGTCTGTTAATTTTTCTTGCATTAATGTTGGAAGATGTCAGAAAAATCAATAGATTGAAACCTTGCATGTACTGTATAAATAGCTGTGGTTCAATACGGGCTGTGGCACAGAAATAATGAATAGAACGAGAGCCCCCATTCAGCTCAATGAAGGTATAATGGGGAGACTGGCACTCATTGAATTTATCGGAAAGGAGAAAGCAGAAAGTAAAAGCATGAAGTGCTTCCATCAAACTGTGCTGTTATTTGTTGAATCAAAGGCACTGACATTACAACCAACAGAGACTGGGGTTCTTAGCCTGGTCTCAACATTCCAGGGGGAAAATGAAATAAATCGATACGGTATAGTGTTGTGATAGTATCTATACGTTGACGGGTAGAGGTGGCCATTGGTGTGTAGAATGTTATGTCATCAGCCACGTTTTGAGCGTCACTAATTTTTCTTGGACATACAAGATCTCTGATGTTGTGTATAAGGATATGCTAGTTGAATTATAGCACAATCTACCGCCGATATTTCACAAGTAGTTGTGACTTATTTTAATATGTGTACTCTTTCAACCACACAAAGCAATGGCTTCAACAATAAACACATCGAACTGTAGCCTACTGGAGAGGAGCATTAAAACATTCACTCTCAGCACGAGCTACTGTACACCTGTATCTGCTGAAGTGATTCTGGGTCACGAGCTACTGTACACCTGAATCTGCTGAAGTGATTCTGGGTCACGAGCTACTGTACACCTGAATCTGCTGAAGTGATTATGGGTCACCTGCTACTGTACACCTGAATCTGTTGAAGTGATTCTGGGTCACGAGCTACTGTACACCTGAATCTGTTGAAGTGATTCTGGGTCACCTGCTACTGTACACCTGAATCTGCTGAAGTGATTATGGGTCACGAGCTACTGTACACCTGAATCTGTTGAAGTGATTCTGGGTTACGAGCTACTGTACACCTGAATCTGCTGAAGTGATTCTGGGTCACGAGCTACTGTACACCAGAATCTGTGGAAGTGATTCTGGGTCATGAGCTACTGTACACCCGAATCTGCTGAAGTGATTCTGGGTCATGAGCTACTGTACACCTGAATCTGCTGAAGTGATTCTGGGTCACGAGCTACTGTACACCTGAATCTGTTGAAGTGATTCTGGGTCATGAGCTACTGTACACCCGAATCTGCTGAAGTGATTCTGGGTCATGAGCTACTGTACACCCGAATCTGCTGAAGTGATTCTGGGTCATGAGCTACTGTACACCTAAATCTGCTTGTGCATCATCTTTAGAAGATGCTTCCTTCTGGGACGACAGCCATGCAGACCTATTTGATGCAGTGTGCGGCATATGGTCTGAGCACTGACAGTGTGACCCCGCCCCCAACCCGTTCAAGCCCAGCAGCATTGCTGGCAACAATCATACGCGCATTTCTCGAAGACAACCTCTGGATATGACGCCAAGCACATGCACTCAACGTCTTTGTTCGACCATGGCGAGGACTGTTCTGAGTGGAACCTGTCCTGTTAAACCGCTGTATGGTCATGGCCACCGTGCTGCAGCTCAGGTGAGGGGACAGCAAAGGGGACAGCACAAAGGGTATACAAAGTGTACACACACAACTTTACATTGTGTCATTTCCTCAGTGTTGTCACATGTAACATGTAAAGATAGTCAAATATTCACAAAAACGTGAGTGGTGTACTCACTTCAGTGAGATACTGTACATAACTTAAAACGCTGAAATCCCAAAAGGCAGAACTGCCCCCAGCACATGTAAATAGTATACTGCTTATCTAAGTAATTGATGGTCAATCTATAAGTAATGAGAAGGGATGAAAGCCAACTAATCATTGCTAGTGTCAACTTAGTTATATATCAGTCAATCTAAATGTGTCATTCACCATCTGAATGACTTTGAAATTTGGTACTTTAAAATAAAGCCTTTCCATTCCAATACATCCATAAACGCGACACAAGCACCCAATTCATGTCCACAGTAGCCCCTTAGGAAGAGGTTTTAAATCCATATCACCCGGCATTAAACTGTTTCTTTCCTTGACTAGCTGATATTTCATACATTCTGGTCCTTCTTACACATTATGGAGACGGACCAGATGCACAACCTAAACATGTCACACCGCATGAACCCTCCGGCCATATTGTTTGTCGTCTAAAAGACAACCACACAGCGTGTTGGAGGCTTCCATGGCCAGGGAGGTGCTATGGGCCAGAAACTGGTGAGCAGCCTGACAATGACAATACAGAATGGGTGGACATACCTCAATGAGCTTGTTGGCGTGCTCACGGAACACCTGGGCGTACTCCTTCACCTCCTTCTCATTCCCGTTCTTGGCCGCTTCAATCAGAACCAGCAGAGGAACGTTGGTCTCCAGGAACGAATCAGAGACATGGTCCATGACTGCCTTACGCAGCTACATAGGGAGAAAGAAATATAGCTTTATAGCAGCTGACATAGCTACATAGGGAAAAAGAAATATGCTTTATAGCAGCAGACACAGCTACATATGGAGAAAGAAATATGGTTTATAGAAGTTTATGTGGGTAACAAGAGACAAAGTGAGAAAGACCGTGAGTTATAGTACGAAACAAAAGTATTGCAGACAGGTAGTTTGATAATAAAATGTTAACGGAACACCTAAATGTGGCAGTGAAGGAATCTAAATAATAATGAGCGAAATAAGTAGTGAAATAAAGATTAAGGCAATCGCCACTACAAATGTGTTTGCACTTTTTGGCAGTGAGGCAACATAGATAACTTGTTTTCTTTAACTGCATCACTATTGTTGACTAAACATGTTTGCTTTAACTCTGGTAACAATCCATTCTTGCTAATAAAGCACCACAGGCCGCAGAGAGAGAGACAGGCCGCAGAGAGAGAGACAGGCCGCAGAGAGAGAGACAGGCCGCAGAGAGAGAGACAGGCCGCAGAGAGAGAGACAGGCCGCAGAGAGAGAGACAGAGTTCAAATATATGGTCCATAACAGCTGTTGAGGGGGAAATAAAGAGGCCCTATTAAAATAAAATGCTTCAGTACACATATACACGAGGTGCCTTTCCTCATGAGGACTGTTCAGAGTGCAGCACAGAGACATACATCTACAGGCAGGGACCACCTCAATACATCACCCTATTCAATATGTAGTGCAACACCCATGGGACTCGGAAAACAAGTGCACTACAAATGAAATAGGGCGCCATTGAGAACCCCGTGAATGGTTCCATAACCCAGGATGCAACAGACACTGTCATGTAGTCGTGTGCTGCATAGCAGGTGACAGAGTCATCGGAGCAGCTATATCAGCTAACAAGAGAAGAATCGTAGGACACTGGCATGTGATGTAACTACGCATAAAGGTCTCATGAGCACTGAGGAGAAGATAGGAAAGGGTGGAGAACAGTAGGAGACTGGCATGTGATGTAACTAAGTATGAAGGTCTCCTGAACACTTGATGAGTAGATAGGGAAGGGGGAGAACAGTAGGAGACAAACCAACCTGTCTGCGGAGGTCTCGGGTCTTCTTGGTCATCCTGTCGATGGCGGTGTTCAGAGCATCACTCCGGTCCTTCCTGCCAGCCTAAGGAGAAAGGGGAAGAGATTAGGCCGACTGACCAGTGAACATGGAGGGACAGACACTCAGGAAATAGCCATAGATCTATACGATAATGCACAGATGTACGACACAGGCCTAGACACATTAAACAACAGACTATATGATAAGATATTTATCGTCTTTTATGACAGACACGGCAGTGTTTCTTGGTCGACGATATGATCACGGAAACAAAGAATATTATATAGAAAGTTTATTCCAAACAGATATTTCTGATGGAGTAGAGCTACACACCGATAGTCGAAGGAGATAATAAACAGCGTTATTAGGGGAGGCAACAGAGGAAGAGATAGGGAAGATGTAGAGAGCAGGTATATGACATGGACGAGGTCTGGCCAAAAGTACCTCACTACATAGAGAAAACAGTGGGATAGAGCTGAATATCAGATTATCATGGCCATTAATTACACTTACACTATGACAATTACATTATTCACCAAATCAATAAATACACACTCATTCATGTCTCCCACTCATAAACTGGCACATGGCGCATCGGATGTTAATTCGACATGTCTAACTCTTGGGAACTGGCCAGAAGAACACAGATTCACTGACCTGGCATTCACAACAGTCATCGCCCAACAGACACACGCACACGCACCCTTCTCAGTTGGTAACAGCACAGAGGACAAGCGCACAGCGTTCAGACTTTCAATGACAGAGGGGGAGATGCATGTGAGCTCCAGCAGTAGCAAAGCAACAAGCAGGGATATAAACTGGGCTACCCCCACCAGCTAGAGGATGTAGCCTTCCAGGATGAGCTGGTGGACAATGTGCCCACCTAACATGACAACTAGTGAAATGGTTGTATCGTTTGTTTATTTGGCAAAAGCGGTCTGCTGGCCTAGCTGACCAGTGACCTGAGTTTTTACATTTCAACGGCTCAATGGCCCCACCCACCTCAAAGGGGAGAGAAAAAACAACGACAAACACAAACACAAGAAAGAAAAGAAAGATGGGAGGGGCAAAACGTCAGAGCAGTAAGAATGAGCAAATGAGGATAAGACAATGAGAGGAAATCAGAAACCACCGCTCTACTGCTCCAAAGCTACTTGTGAATAAACCAAAATTACTCTGCACTCATTAGCCCTGAGCCTCCTACCCCTCCAGCCCCCACTCAACAGACCTCTGGCTTCCTGACCTCCAGCCTGCTACACACTCATATATGCCACTACAATTCCCATTCCAGCCGGTCAGAGAGACAGCGGGAGAGATGGGGGGGATTAATCCAGCCATATGCGCCCAGACTAATCACTTTTGGGCACAGTGAGAGAGAGGCGCGTGTGTGGGGAGGAGGGGGACGCGTTAGGATGAAGAGCGGCCCAGGGCTGCCCTGTCATCATTGCACTGGCAGCTCAGCAGTGACAGCCAATGAAATATGGCCAGGGAAGTGACCAACTGCCTCCCTGACACGCATTGCAGAAGACCAGTGGATGCCAGTGGACTAATCTCTGGTTACATGAGACCAGTGGACTAATCTCTGGTTACATGAGACCAGTGGATGCCAGTGGACTAATCTCTGGTTACATGAGACCAGTGGATGCCAGTGGACTAATCTCTGGTTACATGAGACCAGTGGATGCCAGTGGACTAATCTCTGGTTACATGAGACCAGTGGATGCCAGTGGACTAATCTCTGGTTACAGGAGACCAGTGGATGCCAGTGGACTAATCTCTGGTTACAGGAGACGAGTGGATGCCAGTGGACTAATCTCTGGTTACAGGAGACCAGTGGATACCAGTGGACTAATCTCTGGTTACAGGAGACCAGTGGATGCCAGTGGACTAATCTCTGGTTACATGAGACCAGTGGATGCCAGTGGACTAATCTCTGGTTACATGAGACCAGTGGATGCCAGTGGACTAATCTCTGGTTACAGGAGACCAGTGGACTAATCTCTGGTTAGAGGAGACCAGTGGATGCCAGTGGACTAATCTCTGGTTACATGAGACCAGTGGATGCCAGTGGACTAATCTCTGGTTACATGAGACCAGTGGATACCAGTGGACTAATCTCTGGTTACAGGAGACCAGTGGATGCCAGTGGACTAATCTCTGGTTACAGGAGACGAGTGGATGCCAGTGGACTAATCTCTGGTTACAGGAGACGAGTGGATGCCAGTGGACTAATCTCTGGTTACAGGAGACCAGTGGATGCCAGTGGACTAATCTCTGGTTACAGGAGACCAGTGGATGCCAGTGGACTAATCTCTGGTTACAGGAGACCAGTGGATACCAGTGGACTAATCTCTGGTTACAGGAGACCAGTGGATGCCAGTGGACTAATCTCTTGTTACAGAAGCAAGCTCACTAGGGGCCCTTTGCTCCCAACTCAATCCAAGCACTCAAGTTATGCAAATATTTAGGCCTTTTCTCATTGCATTAGGGAAACACAAAATTAATTCAGTCTAGGTCTCGGGCCCTTCATGTCAGTATGGTAGAAAATAGCTGTTGTACTGTTGGAATTAATGACATCCTGCCCCCCCCTCTTGCTGAGCATCCGTGAGGACGGCTCTGGGTATGAGACTTCCTCAACTAGTAAACTAGAACTGTGAGCGATGTCAAGTAAATAGCCAGAGTGCGGTTCTCTGTGGAGCCAAATGATCACAGCAGATTCTTCATATTGATTCTTCCTCTTACTGCTCTCAGCCAAGCATGGCCGCCGTATGAGCTTAATTGGCTGACCAATTAGCTTTCCCCAAAAGATGCAGTTATTTCCCTGTTGCATTCTCTCTAATGGCGTTCCATTTGGAGATGTAGATCAGAATGTGAAAAGCCAACATGGCACTGATGAACAGAAGTAAATGAAACGTGTCTAAAAGGTATTACCACTAAAACTAAAGCATTTCTATAGGCCTAGCCAGTGTGAATGCACATTTGTGTTCCAAAATCATTATTCCACCCTAAAGTATGTCAAGGTGCACACTGTCATACTCACTCAGGGCCCCATTTCATCATGTAAGAAACAGGGAGAGAAGCTTGCTTGCTTCCATCAACCCCTTCCAATTATCAATAGTTATGAGAAACGATGCACAAATACACATTTGTCAATTCGCAAAAGCACCATTCAATATTCTAAAAAACTAATTTGTATTTGGTGGAAATATATTAACCAGGATGAACCTGACGGCAGTATTTCATTTAAAACTACAATTACCTCACAGATTAGGGCAAAAGGAGGAAAAAGTCTAACTTGTTACCATCTCTTTATAGAGGACGTCGGCTAGTCATTTAGATACATTTACATCATGATTACGGTTTCACTTAAACAGACTTTTCTTTCTATCCTAAATGTTAAAGCCGTTTCTTCTACACTTATCTAGATACAGTTCCCCAGCCTACTGCCAGGAGTAAGCAAGTATACAATGTATTTGATGTATTGTTTATTACTACTTCAAACAGCAACTTAAAGCAATGCAAACTTGGTTTTGATAGAACAGAACACTCAACATTAGAAATAATAGGGTGTTTAGAAATTTGGCAAATAGACAAGTCAAGAGATCTGTTGGTTCTCACTCGACAGAAATTAATCTTGAGCCAGATTGTTGTCCATCTTCTTTTAAATCTATTAAGTGGCCCTTGCAACCAAATTATTGGTATTGTAATCCAACTTCAGTTGTTATCTTATAAGAACCATTGCTGACTTTACCATTGCTGACTTTACCATTGCTGACTTTACCATTGCTGACTTTACCATTGCTGACTTTACAGCCAGCGACAAAAAAATAAAAATCGATAACAGGAGGTCAAATACAAATTAGCTACAGTTCTTGGGAGGCTTTTTGAGGGACGCTTTTACATGACAATAAAAAGAAGCATCCAATTGTAATTCCACTACTTGAATGTCCATTTCAAGCATGTTTACTGTCATGTGGATATAAGAAAAACCAGTGTCACGGTGGTGTCTCATAATTACACGGTTGACTAACAACACTTAACTGGATAGCAAACAAAACACTTTTCTTAACAGCTAAGCTAAAAATGCTATGGCTTACTTAATAAGCCAACAGGTATCAGGAAGCCGTGACATCATTAACACGTTAGCAAACAAAACACTTTTCTTAACAGCTAAGCTAACAATGCTACGGCTTACTTAAGACAAAAGGTATCAGGGAGCCGTGATATCATTAACACCTTAGCAACACACTGCTACGCTTCGCCATAATTATCAGGTGAGCCAGCAGGCACCTAATAAAGTGACCCCTGAAATGTGTTTCGGGAGTGCACGATAAAACGGCCACACTCCGTTCTTTCAGGAGAAACCGCACACCCCCATGACACCCACAAACCCCCACTAATTTCTCTGACAGGTTCGGTTCTGAGAGAGCAGCTAATGAGATAATCAGGTGCTGCTGATGTACGATACAGTTTGCGTCCTAAAAGGCAGTGCACTACCAGCTATTGTAGCCTGAGGGGGGGCGTGTAGAGAATAGGCAATGATTGGGGACCCGAACACAACCAAGACTGATGCTTGGTGACGGCAACGGAGAAAATGTGTTGATATATACATGGGTGAGCCTACGGGCGTAATGTAGAGGAGTCATCAGTGCAAGCTTGCAATAAAACAAACGATGTGGTTGGAGTGAGTGAGGGTGCGTGTGCCGGTAGGAGGGGTTACAATCACAACAAATCAACTTGTAGCATCACAGACAAGGCCATAAATACTGCACAGCTAATAGGTTGCCATCTAATGTAGAAACAGTCAAGAAACCAGAGAGATAGAGGCAGAGAGGGCGTCAACCGCCCAAGTGGTTGAGGTGGACGGCCACAGTCAGTGAAGTGTTGCTAGTTCGAATACCAGAGCAAGTGCCATTGAGCAAGGCACATATCTAATGTGCGCGTCTAATGTAAGTCGCTCTGGACACGGGAAAAACAACAGTTTTAGATAAACAAGACATCCAGCTTGATATGCAGCAGATTTTTTTTTATGTAAACAGGGGAAATGTTAATCTTTCAAGGTATCGTGGGACACCTGACATACACTCCCTGTGGCTAGTGAGGTCTATAGATAATGTCTTGCTAGATGTGCATTAGATGAGTAGTGACATAGGAAGCCTTGGTCTGAAGCTAAACCGGCTCCATGCATGTACCCATTCTGTTGTCGGGAACCAAAAAAAACATAGGAAACCGTAGACGTGCTAACCAATACTCACAATATGAAAACGCAGCTGTGTTCTCACCTGAGCTCAGGCTCAAAAAGCATATCCACTCACAGCTGTAAAAAGAGAGCACACACTTGTGCCTGAAAGGAGAGTCTTTTAAGGCTCTAGACGAGACAGGGGTATACACTAATTGAACTCTACCCATCACAACATTGAAGTCAATAATGCGGAGAATTCTTAAGACAAGAGTGTCGACAAAATGATTGACATTCCAATGGCAAATGATTGCAGGATATAAAAAGGGGCTGACATTGATTTGGTCGTACAAAGTAAACCAGAACAAAACAGACGACTCATATGGAAGCGAAAAGGGTCAAATCTCAGTGAAACCATGTGTATGTGCGTGCTGGCATTTATCCACGCAACAGTTCTGTCAGATGTGCAAATGGAAAGGAAAAAAAGAGCTGGAAATATCAGGTTAGGAAAAAGGGATTGTAAAATGTGGGCAGAAATGGGAAGACCAGGAGAATAAAGAGAGACAGTCTCCAGTGGCACGCAGAACCCCATCAAAACATGAACGGAGGCTTGAGGATGAAAACAGAGACTACAGTCCCCAGTGACACACAAAACCTAGTCAAAACATGAACAGAGGCTGGAGGATAAGGACAGAGACCACAGTCTCCAGTGACACACAAAACCTAGTTAAAACATGAACAGAGTCCACTCCGCCGCCACCTGTCCATACCAAACAATATGTCGGAATCCACAATCCTCAGAACAACGCCTACAATGACAGGTCCCTAATTGGTACGGTCAGATTCCTTTTTGACTGCTTGTCTATAACCTTACACCTCACATTACGGCAGAGGGACAGGTGTTAAGTCAATAGCAGCCATTTAAATTGACGTCCAGAAGGCTTGCCTATAGATCAGCAACAATTGAAGTAATACACATGTATTCAGAATGCGCTATATGTAGCATAGGACTCAGCCTCCCCCGAACATGCTCCACTGTCTACATACCTCCTTTGCTAACTGGGAGTATACGCATATGTCCCCGCACCACTGCTCTCTACAAGAGCACGAGTATTCATAAAAGGCAATTTCTTTAATAATTGAATTTTGTATATACATGTGTGCGCGCGCAAATGTGCATGTGTGTGCGTGCGCGCGAGCACACGGGTCCAGATATTCAGTTAAGTTTCAACAGGGAGCTGCCGCAACATGTTGGAGATATCAACATTCTGACGGTGACGACTCTGGGAAGAAGAGGAGAAATAAAGCTTGTGAGCACTGTGCGCAGAGAGCGAGCGAGCGAGCGAGAGAGAGAGAGAGAGAGAGAAACGGCACTGATGATCGACGCCAGGCTGCCACCACTCTGCCGAGGTGAGTGGCTGCAACAAAAGCACAGAATAACATCCCGGCTTTCTGCTCTCCTTTTTTCTCCCACTGGCTGCCTACGTCGTTAGCTAGCTGGCTGTTCTGAACACTCAAGAGCCCAGAGGATTGGACGGCGCAGCTTGCTACAACGCGGCAGGATCTCCACAGTAGGCTGAGCTGACCGCCAAGCCACCGCGACCGACCGACCAGGGTCTCCCAGACATCAACAAGTTAGAGGCTGGGACTGAGAATGGAGCGGACGGGCACAGTTTGATTCTCAATTAACCAATTGATCTGACATAATTGCAGTGGTGGAAGAAAAGGGAAAGAGAACGGAGAGAAAAAAAAGAGGAGGAGGGAAAGCAGAAGTGTCTGCGCTCAGAGCCAGGGTGGCAAATCAACAAATTTGAAAGCAAAAAAACAAAAACAGAATAAGGAATCCTGGGAGAAAAGAAGAAATGCACCCCTTTCGATAATCTGGGATTAAAACTACAGAGGGAAAGAGGACTAATAGAAACCGACGACATCATCAACCCGGGACATGGAATTTCTGATTTTGTTTCAATTGGGTGGGCTCACAAGCGTCGCTGCTGATTCTTCATTTCAGAAAGAAAACAGCCTGATTCCTTTTGTGATTCCAACTCAAAAGGGTTTTTCTTTTCCCCCTCTGGATTTGTGTTCCATCTGGCTGCTTTGGGAGTCTGCTGCAGAAAAGGACAGTTGAATGCAGCCTCCGATGTGCACAAAAGAATGGGTAAGTTAGACGCTTTTATCCAGCGAGCCTGGACCTGAATAGAAACTAGATTGAAAAGGAGGGGGTACTGGGCTAATAGGGGTATTCAAGCCTCGTCCATTTACATTCAATGTCATCGTCCTCTACTCATCCCGTTCTATTAGAAAGGACATGGGAGGTCTTCACCAAAGTTGAGATTTTTTTATTTAATGATGAGTGTGCGTTGTATAACAGTGCAGAGAAAATGTTGAAATAAAAATAATAACATTTTAACATTGGCATGACATCCTTCAAGAAGAATCCTTTTAGACTGATAAAAAGTCAGAACAAAACAAATTCAAACCGGTAGGGTAAAATGCATGTTAAGTATGGAAGCAGAGAGATGAGAAAATCGATCATTAAAATGAGGGAGACAGTAAAGACTTGTGTCTGACCATAACCAATTACAGCGCAGAAACATGAGCGGAACGTAAAACGGCATGGTAGGGCGAGAACTCCTCCACATCCCTGCGTCATGGGCAAATAGATTATCTTCAATGGTTCGAAAAAACCTTTCGGAAAGACTCAGGTTTTTTTTCTTCTGAAACTCGCTGTTGGCCTCCCTGCTCTCAGTCAAAGTAAACCGAACACACATGTTCACGTACAGAGCAGTGACGATATGCGGTCGATAGCATGTGAAATTCTGGAATACTGAAAGGGAGGCAGCGTGTGAAAGACGAGGAGGGCGGCGGGGGGGTGAGAGAAAAAAGGGAGAGCGTGCACATGAAATATGAGAGCGCAAGAAAACGACAGAGCGCAGGACAGATGAGGATTTCGTTTTTTTACGGCGTTACCACCACCAGCAGCAGTAAGTGCTATGCAGAGATTAGCTTCACATACACTCGGGTTGATTTTGTTATCTTTAAACCCACCCAGGTTTCCATTCAAGGTGGCCATTGGTGGGACCTGCACCACTGTGCCTGTGTGTGATCAGCATGCTGCTGTGCCTCCTGCGTCCTGCGTCCTGCACCACCTGCCCCCAGAAATGCCGCTGCGAAGACCAGCAGTTCTACTGTGACACACAGGGGCTGGAGGCCCCCCCGGAGGGGGTTGACCGGGGGGCCCTGGGGTTATCGCTGCGCCACAACAGCATCGCCGAGCTCAGCCCAGACCAGTTCTATGGCTTTTCGCAGCTCACCTGGCTTCACCTGGATCACAACCAGATCACCGCAGTACAGGATGACGCCTTCCAGGGACTGTACAAGCTCAAGGACCTCAACCTGAGCTCTAACCGAATCACCAAGCTGCCAAACACAACCTTCATCCACCTCATCAACCTTCAGATTCTTGACCTGTCATTCAACCAGATGACCGCGCTGGAACCAGAGCTGTTCCACGGACTCCGCAAACTGCAGATCCTCCACCTGCGCTCCAACTCTCTCCGTACCACGCCGGTCCGGGCCTTCTGGGACTGTCGCAGCCTTGAGTACCTAGGTCTGTCCAACAACCGGCTGCGGAGCATGGCCCGGAACGGATTTGCGGGTCTCATAAAGCTCAGAGAGCTTCATTTGGAACACAACCAGTTGACTAAGATCAACCTGGCCCACTTCCCACGGCTGGTGGCTCTGCAATTCCTCTACCTGCAATGGAACAAGATCTCCAACCTGACCTGTGGGATGGAATGGACCTGGACCACCCTGGAGAAGCTGGACCTTACGGGCAACGAGATCCGGGTTCTGACCCCAGATGTTTTTGAGACTATGCCCAACCTGAAGATCCTCCTGCTGGATAACAATAAGCTTGGTAGCTTGGACCCTTTGGTCCTGGATATGTGGGGGTCCCTGGGTACCGTGGGCCTGTCGAGCAACCTCTGGGAATGTACCAAACAGATCTGCTCTCTGGCCACTTGGCTGAGCACCTTTAAGGGGAGATGGGAACATTCCATCCTGTGCCACACCCCAGAGTATGCCCAAGGCGAGGAGATACTGGACGCCGTTTACGGATTTCAACTTTGCCAGAATTTTACAGCGCCACCACCGGTAGTCGTGCCAACCAGCGCGTCGTCCATGGCCACGGACGCCTCTTCCGGCACGACGGCAGAGGTCACCAGCTCACTGTTTGGAGTAATGCAGCAGACACCCACGCAGGACTTCATCGCAGAGGAATTTGGGAGCTCTACGGCGGTGACGAGAACAACCACCACCGCACCTCGCACCGCCCTGGCAACAACCGCCAACGCGGTGGGGGACGGCACCATGGGGGTTACAGAGGACTTCACCGAGATGGACAACACAGTCTTAACACAGAGGGTGATCATTGGGACCATGGCCCTACTGTTTTCTTTCTTTCTCATCATTTTCGTTGTGTACATCTCACGGAAGTGCTGCCCTCCGACCCTGCGCCGGATACGCCACTGCTCGGCCATGCAGAACCGCCGGCAGATGAGGACCCAGCCGCGGCAGCAAATGGCGGACTTGGCCACGCAGGTACCCTATAACGAGTATGAGCCCAGCCACGAGGAGGGAGCACTCGTCATCATCAACGGCTATGGGCAGTGCAAGTGTCAGCAGCTGCCTTACAAAGAGTGTGAAGTATAAACTTTATTTATTCCCCCAGCTGCAGAAACATATGGGTCGTTTGTCATTCTGACCATTTCAAACAATACAGGGTTTGTTTTTTGCTTTTCCCAGTTTGTAAAAAAGCATAATTTCTACCCGCTAGCTTTGGAAAAAGGATGAGATGAGTGGTGTGCGGTGAGTGGGAGAATAAATGACTGGTGGGCGCAATGGACAATGAAGAGTTGACTATGTAGACAACGATAAAGATGTAGTAGAGATTCACACATTTATTTTTATATGAATGCAAGGTTGTTCATATCAAGCTGTGGGCAGTCGTTCTCCGCAGGAAACACGATTTGAAGGCTGTGTCTTATATAGCATCCTAATCACAACATAGTGCTCTGGTCAAAAAGTAGTGCACTATGTGGCAAATAGAAGGCCATTTAGGAAACTTGACAGACTGAGAATAGTGAACACTTTAATATTAGTCACAGTATTCTGCAACCCAGAACGGATATCTTTAGCCAAAATGTCTGGAGACCGATCCCCTTGCTAGAGGCACCTAAATGAGAGCCAGTTTTTAACGACAGACACCGTGACCTGGATCATTTCCAAAGGGAAGGGGTGGTTATAGAGCGTAAACGGGGAGGGGGTGAGTTGAGGAGAATGTTAAGATGCACAACAGCCACATTAGGTCACCATCACAATCATGTTTTTTAAATGATTAAATGAGGGGGGGGGCATTTATTCACATTTGTTTTGATCAGACGTACTATGAATATTGGATAATTGTTTATTCATACAAATGTCACAATCTAAATTAAATCACCAACAGAAAATTGAAACTGCTAAACATTAATTGGTTGCTATTTTCTAAAACGTTCAATTCCTTCCTTCCCTTTGTCTCAATTTCAAGAGGAGCTTTAAATTCTGGTCAGTGAACCTCATTACCACCACCTTGTTTCAGGATTAAATTTGATTCAATAAAGTCCATTGCCTCCCATTAAATGTAAAAGCTTAGCACTGCACGTGGAAAGGTTAATTTCCAATATGCCGCAGTATCCGCATTGCCAAACCATCTAGATGTCGCTCAGATAAGACTTGAAGTGGAACATATCAGCACCTAAATAGAAACGCATTCCGATCATTTCCCAGTGGCTGGAGAACAGAAGTGACAGCGTTTATAGTATTAAGTGATACTGATATGACCATTCAAATACCAGCATTCACACTGGCATTACACTGCAGCCTAACTGTGTGTGTACTGCAGTTAATTATTGGACACATTACATAAATACTACAAAACAGACCAAAAGAGTCCTAAGAGGGGCCAGTAGCAATGTGTAGCTAACTGGTTGATTAGCCATGTCATGAATCCTGCTTCAATACGGGTAGTACTGAACCTGGCTGACCACAACACTGCTGAGGACCATGTAACGCCAGCCAGAATTTTGTTTACCAAGGCAAAGCGCTATACGCCAGTGGCCAACACTCACTTGAGGTAGCTGGAGGCTTGCTTTGAACTAGTAAAGAGTGAAAGTAATGAACAACCAGAAATCCATTCTGCGTGGCACAGTCTCCCTGTCATCCTGAAAATACATTTGTCCCGAGAGGAGTGCCAGTCTTGTTAAGATCTCCACGTAGCACCGGCGACCCTAATCAGCTCTGACAGCAGCAAGATTGAACCAATTAAGGACAGGCAAAAAGAATCTTATATTATGTCGCCCGAACCAGTGATCAAGCACGAATTCTCTCGCTGCTGTTGGTCAATCACTCAAAAACAGCCGGTAGAAATATTGTCCTTCACTCACACACATCCAACTAGAGCAGTCATCTCAGTATCACGAATCCTGCTCGGAGAGAGACTGTCAAAACACGCTGACATTTCTCTGGTTGACAAAAGGGGGTTGATTGAAAGACAGGAAAGGAAGAGAAAAATAAATGAAAATACCAATGTAAAGAAACAGGGAAGATGACAGAAAAGGAAATCTGCAGCAGAGAAAAAGCATGTTTTGTTAAACTGCTGAGAATCTCCTTAGTGATGAGAAGGGAATGAGGCAGGGGCCCGGTGCCGAGAGAGAGAGAGAGGGGAATTAGGCAGGGGCCCGGTGCCGAGAGAGAGGAGTGAGGCAGGGGCCCGGGGCCGAGAGAGAGAGAGAGAGAGAGGAATGAGGCAGGGGCCCGGTGCCGAGAGAGAGAGTGAGGAGTGAGGCAGGGGCCCGGTGCCGAGGCAGAGGAAAGAGGCTAGGGCCCAGTGCCGAGGCAGAGAGGAGAGGCTAGGGCCCAGTGCCGAGGCAGAGAGGAGAGGCTAGGGCCCAGTGCCGAGGCAGAGAGGAGAGGCTAGGGCCCAGTGCCGAGGCAGAGAGGAGAGGCTAGGGCCCAGTGTGAAGGCAGAGGGAAGAGGCTAGGGCCCAGTGTGAAGGCAGAGAGGAGAGGCTAGGGCCCAGTGTGAAGGCAGAGAGGAGAGGCTAGGGCCCAGTGTGAAGGCAGAGAGGAGAGGCTAGGGCCCAGTGTGAAGGCAGAGAGGAGAGGCTAGGGCCCAGTGCCGAGGCAGAGAGGAGAGGCTAGGGCCCAGTGCCGAGGCAGAGAGGCTAGGGCCCAGTGCCGAGGCAGAGAGGCTAGGGCCCAGTGCCGAGGCAGAGAGGAGAGGCTAGGGCCCAGTGCCGAGGCAGAGAGGAGAGGCTAGGGCCCAGTGTGAAGGCAGAGGGAAGAGGCTAGGGCCCAGTGTGAAGGCAGAGGGGAGAGGCTAGGGCCCAGTGTGAAGGCAGAGGGAAGAGGCTAGGGCCCAGTGTGAAGGCAGAGAGGAGAGGCTAGGGCCCAGTGTGAAGGCAGAGAGGAGAGGCTAGGGCCCAGTGTGAAGGCAGAGAGGAGAGGCTAGGGCCCAGTGCCGAGGCAGAGAGGAGAGGCTAGGGCCCAGTGTAAAGGCAGAGAGGAGAGGCTAGGGCCCAGTGTAAAGGCAGAGAGGAGAGGCTAGGGCCCAGTGCCGAGGCAGAGAGGAGAGGCTAGGGCCCAGTGTGAAGGCAGAGAGGAGAGGCTAGGGCCCAGTGTGAAGGCAGAGGGAAGAGGCTAGGGCCCAGTGTGAAGGCAGAGAGGAGAGGCTAGGGCCCAGTGTGAAGGCAGAGAGGAGAGGCTAGGGCCCAGTGCCGAGGCAGAGAGGTAGGGTTAGGACACATTGGTATGCAGCACAGAGAGGATGTGCATTAGCATCAGACTAAAGCTGCAGCTCGCCTCTATCCCTCAGCTCTTTGTGCTCTGTTTGGAAGGTGGGGGCAGGGAGCGAGGGAACGCGGGTAGAAGGAGAGTGGGGGACTTAGAAATAGAAGTGTGAGGGAGGAGTCATAGAGAGAGGTTAGTAAGGATTCAGGGGATAATGTCTAGGCTTATCTAAGAGAACAAGGGTCCTTCTGGACAGGTACTGATATTCTACATGGCCAAGATTAACAGGAAAAAGGCAGTATACATCCCTGACATAGCAGCCATCTTGTCAAATTCAGTGCTTTATACGCACCATATGATGCAAATTAGGACAGTCAAAATATGAAAAAACATCACCTTGAAGCTGTGGTGAAGAACGAAGGATGGACGGCAAAAGCTGGATGTCCCCCTAGAACCATACTCAGTTACTTGGGTTACCTCCCTCATAGAGAATTCACAATCAACAAACAAAAATACCAAAATCTGGGGTAAGAGTACGAGAAAAATATAACAAATTAGTTGGCTATGACACTTTAGGAATTAGCAACGGCTCAGACCATCCATTTGTTATACTGCTTGTGGCCAAGATTCATTAGGAGAGTTATTATTTAGTCATCCATTGACAAAGCTTGGGGTTTTAAGTACACATGGACAGTCTAGGACAGGATACGTGCACAAGAAGGTTGGCCAGCAAGGAATCAGCTTGATTGAAGTTATTTGGGATCAGATGAGTGGGGGGTGAGGGGAGGATGAAGGCCCCTAGAGGGAGCTGTGAAGTGCCATCTGTGTTGAACAGGCCTTTATACCGAGTCACCTAAACAAAACCCAGGCTTTGACATAGTGCATATAAAAACGTATGCATCCCCAATGGTTGCCTCTATTCCGTACAGGGAAACCAGAGTCGTATGGGTTTTGTAGGTTCAATTTCAAAAAAGGTTTCGAATAAGAACTCGGAAGCAATTTAAGTTTTGTTTTTTTAACTAAGCCATACCATGATTTCCTATTTTATGTAACAAATAACATTTAAAAAATAAACAAAATAGGGAATCTTATCAAGGCAAAGAACCAGTTATATTTCCCAAAATGTCTTGCATGTTCAACAAATGTCAAAGCAGTCACACAGATAACATGGAAGCAGAGGACAGAAGCCCTAATTCTAAACTCAAGGTCCTTATGGACGAGATGGATGAGAGAAGGTCAAGAAAGTAAATGATAGCAAAATGTATGGGGGGGAAGTTTTTGGCAAAACGTTGACATCTTCACCGTAAAAATATTACATAAAGCTTATTTGGTGATTTCATTGACACCACAATTTGTAGAGATACGCACTCTGGCTTTCTGTCAAGTCAAACTGTTATTTGGGTTTTGATCTTCTTGTCACACTCAAGCCCTGCTCACACTCCGCCCACAGACCCATCTCACGCAACCACCACATACCCCTTCCTGGTAACCTCTTTGTGCAAAATGAATGCTTTTATCTTCTAATTTTTTCCTTTTGTATTGTAATATGTACAATTTCATATCTGTATAGTGGATAAGATGTGGCAAAACTGAAAAAAAAAATCTTTTTTTCCCTTAAAACATATATTTTTAAATAAAAATGGTTACAATTAATTTGTTGGTTCTGATTTTCCCACCCACCTAATAGTTACGAGGATCCATTAGCGTCTGTCTGGACAGCAAATAGCCCTCTGGACGCCAAACAAATACACAACCAGACTAAACCCATACAATATACAAAATGTAGCTTTAGTTGATAAACGACATTTAAAAGCACAACGCCAGTGTTTTAACAGCTCCGGTTATGTGCATAAGCTAGCATCAACAATAAAAAATAAAAACAATAATAAAACAGGGATATCTTTGCTCTGTTTCAAACAAGATAAGTTCGACCCGGGGATCAGCAATTACGCAGACATTACTCAATTAGTCACTACAGACTTGCTCAAGGGCAAACCATATTTCAACCTTCTGTACTTGGGAAAGTGATGAAGCAACCTTTTGTTTAGTGGCCTGATTATGTAATTCTCTGCGCCATTTAGTCCTGTGCACGTGCAGGTTCAGCAGGACTTCTGTTCCCATGCTTCGTGTGGATGTGGAGCAACAACTGTCATGTAGAACAGCCGGTACCAATTAACACATCTTCACATTGATAGAGTCAATCACTCCACCACTTGGATCCAGGAAAAACAGACATTTATCGTTGTCTTACCTAAAAACGCTCATTGTGCAGCTCTATTCTAGAACAGATACAATGTACCTTGGTTTGTCTGTAAGCACCACACCACTGGCCTTCAGTCCGGGTGGCACAAAAAAGGACGTGTTGGACTTTTTTTGTTGTTGACTGATGTCAAGAGATTTCCACCGGCCCACTGACATTCTTAAGTCCAATTCAATGAAAGATCTGATTCTAGATTTCAACAATTGCTGTGACAACAACTTATTAAATAACATGATTTTTATCCACACTATACAGGTACTAACTCTTGCTGGACCAGATGTATTCTGTAAGGCTCCACACATGCTCGATACATTGGCCTAATCCACACACTGGTTAGTCCACACAATTAACATTACAATACATCTTCAAGCAGAACACTAAGCTATTAGAAGGAACAATGAGAATAAGGGACTTCAATATCAATCCAACAAACTGGGCAAATTCCTGCCTTTCTTAAAAATAAAAACGATGTCAATGACATGGCACTTTATTGCCTATATAGTTAGTGACCTACAGTCCATAGGTCTCTAGTCAAAACACGTGAACTAAATAGGATGTAGGCTGCAATTTCAGAGACAAATCGCAGATTACACAGTGCCCGAATAAGAGCCATTAAATGACCAGGACATTGGAGAGAGCAGTTTCCAGCCCCAAGGGTTTCTCCAGCAGCGCAGGCTCTGACCATGATTAGAAAAACACAATGATTGACATTGGTTGAAAGTGATTATCTAAACCACTGACTCAAGTTTAACAAAAAAGGAATAGAGGAGAGATGGAATTACCTCAAAATATAGCTTGAGGCTTTTATTCGTACAGTTTTTTTCTGCTTGAAAATCTCTTTCTCTTCGAGCTCTTTGTTACGTTAAAAGGCGGTCTATTGGGAGTGTGCACAGCCATCTCAGGTCCGCGTTGACACAGTGGTCTGGAACTACTAAGTGCATCGGGTATTATGTAGCAGTTCCTGTTGGAGGGGAACAGGACAGTGAGCAATACACAGCTATCAAGGACTGACAGGGTGTTCCCCTGTAGCACAGTACTCCCTACAGGGCACTTGTATTCACCTATAGACAAGCACTACAACTACAAGAGACTGCTGGAGCCATGTGGGACTAAAGGCCTCATTCTTCTGCGTCAACTCCACGGCAAAGCTACGCCGTCACTCCTACGGCGTGGTGGACGTTTTATGGTTCTGTGTCGGGTTGCGTTGCATTTCACCGCCAGATGTATAATCTGACCAATCACAGCCCTTGTGGTCTGCGTCGCCTCGACATGTAGTTACAATTTTTTTGGAGGTGCACGTCGAGCTACGGCGTAGGGGTCGGAGAGGGGTTCGCGTCGACGCAGAGGGGTCGGAGAGGGTACGCCGTCGATTCGACGCTGAAGCATAAAACAGGCTTAAGATCAACCCAGAAACCCAGGTAGAATCCGGTGCTACGCCAACCCTCACCATAGTGTTGTAATCTGGGAGCCTGCCAGTGTGAGCCTGCCAGTGTGAGCCTGCCAGTGTGAGCCTGCCAGTGGGAGCCTGCCAGTGTGAGCCTGCCAGTGTGAGCCTGCCAGTGGGAGCCTGCCAGTGGGAGCCTGCCAGTGGGAGCCTGCCAGTGGGAGCCTGCCAGTGGGAGCCTGCCAGTGGGAGCCTGCCAGTGGGAGCCTGCCAGTGGGAGCCTGCCAGTGGGAGCCTGCCAGTGGGAGCCTGCCAGTGGGAGCCTGCCTTTACCATCGGTGGTGAGTTGAAAGAACTGCCATTCATGTCGGTCTGTAGTCATCCCAGTTGCCATGAAGTAAGCATGACTAAGATGAAGTCCAATATTAAAATGTCCTCTATAATTCATATAAAGGATTGATACACACACTCCTAAACACAAACATGTGATAATTCAAACAACTGGGAATTTTGCAGATCTCACGTCAGCACAGTTCAGCTCGTGGTGATTGAAATCAAAATATCAGGACCCATTAAAGAAGTAGTGTGCATATCACTGTGTGATCATCACTGACGTGTGCCTCTAATGGTCATTGGGTATTTGTCTGGAGCACAGGTCTTATAGTACCTGGCAAAAGTTGCACTTGTAAACAAACGCAAATAAATACTGGCGAGGAAAAAACTGTCATGTTCTGGGTTCTAGCATCAATTGGCATTCAGCGGTAAACTACATGATAAATGCACTGTCGACAGGACCAACCTCTGGGGAGAAGACGGGGGGAAATAACGGACAATACGGATAAAGAGCCTTTTAGAGCATGTGACTGAAACCAATCTCTGCTGTAACTAGTAACCGGCGGAGCTAAAGGCACAGGGAGGGCAGCCGCATTACTCTGCACAGCGGGAATTCTTAAAGCTATGCAGTTCCCTCTTCCTTTCAGACTCAACAACCCAAGCCATTAACTTATAAGGTCAGCTTTTAATTTGGTGTTGGCCCATAGAGTCAGGGGTTGTACCATTGAGACAAGATGAAAACTGTGGAGATCGAGAGAGGGTGAGAACTGACGATAAGATTTCCCCCTTTTAAGTTGAACGAGAAACTCCTGCACATGGTCTATATCACTTCCAATGATGAAAAAATGTAATTAGAACAATAATTGTTATTGTACTCATCTTAAAAACATTTCCCAATTCTGGGTAGTCGAGAAGCATCGTTCCAATTAACAGACAGGGTCGGAGGTTAGTCACTGAAGAGGCAAAACAGCAGAAGAGAGAAAGAAGAGACTCTCCAGAATAGTGGAGACTGCTCAGCAATCTGCTCCCTGGTGTCAACAGCAAGGACTTATGATTAGACACTCCTACCAACTGGCCAATGTTAATGTGCTTCCATTGTTAACGGAGTAAGATGAACGTTTATTTTAGAATTCTGTTGTTTTCCATCGTTGATAGCGAAGGCCTGCGGCAGAAAGACTGGCAGAAGGTGAGGGAGTGAAGGGGATGGGGGGTGTAGAAGATAAGGCTGCCTGGTATTCGAGGTTGCCGTATTGAGAGCTGAATCTTTTTTCATTAGCCCGGCCCAGTGTAGTCGTCCCTCATTCTTGCTGATCAAAGCTTGGCGTAGCTAGCTCAGTAATGGAGGAGAGGAAAGGGGAAGAGGATGCAATGAGTGGGGCAGCTAGCGCCGTAATGAAAGAGAAAAAAGGCTGCTATTGGAAGGATATATGAATCTCCTTTCTGTGATAATGTATTATTGAACTGACGCTACCCAGGAGGGGCGCTTATCGAAAGGGGTTGAGTTTTACTTTTATTATTTTTGCAGAAGAAATATGCCTGAGCACAAGAACATTCAGTCCCTCAGGGGTAAACATTTAAACATTTTGGAAAGTGGATCCATTAAACAGGAAGACAACAGTGAACAGTTTACAGGGCGTAAAATGCACTGAGACTAACAAAACAATTTCACAGCTGCAATAGGTGCAAGGCAGCAAAGAGCAGCTATGGATACTTTTTTACAATTAAACTTTGAACTAGTTACAACGAGAAACTCACCTACACGTACTGTATGGAAACATTAATGTTTACCTATTGACTAAATGCATCCAAAGACGACGTCAAAAGGTTTTCCAAGTATCTGCATGCTGTGCTTCTCTCAGTCCAAAGAGATCTACTATGAGCATTCCAGAGGTAGATCTAGAACACAGACCAGACAGACACACCCACAGTCCAGGTTCTCAGCAGACCTCAGGTCTACCTCTATTTGAGCCCAGGTATGTACCGCTGATTGTCTCAGTCCGGTTTCCAGCTGTAGTGTTCCGTTGAAAAGGTTGCGGTACCCAGAATATGCTTAGTTCTTGGTCTATGTTAAGGTGTTTCTGACAAATCTTTTCATTATCTTCATTTAAAAATCCTCTCAGGTTCAGGCTATTAATACCTTGAAAATGTTCCTGCTTTATTTACGTGGGTCTGATTTCTTTCCTTGACACATTTCATCTGACCAGGGAAAGAACAAATATAAGATAAAGATCCCTCAAGAACAGGCTCTGCAAATTCAATCCATTAGCAGCAGGAACAGAGAGATTTTCAATGCCGCCCGTCAATTATGAATATTTATACGATTATTCTCCCTGGCCTCATAATTACCATTCTGCTGTGTGAATCTGTAAAAGCTATTAAATCCACTCGCACTTCTAATATCAATCAATGATAGGTTGCTTAATAACTCTCAATATCATGACAAATGTGCTCAACTACGATGAGGAGTGAGAGCACCATTGCGAGCTGGGTTGGCTTTGTTGGACTGTTGATGGCCCAGGGGACGTCAATTACATCAGACACTGGACGAGAACAAACCATAGCAACCACGGTAGAGTTAACATGCTGGAGCAATCATGTAAAATTGTTGAGGAAAGCCTACAGAATCTCCCCCACACACCGAAGGCAAGCACTGCCCCACACAGACACAGCTCCAGTTTGAGGTAAAACGCAATTAAAACCTCTAACCTCCAGATATGCATGTTTCCAAGGGAGCAGAGATTTATCTAAAGGAAATTTATTTGAAGCCGTCTAGAGTAATAAGGCCTAGGCGAGCGGCGGAAACCCATAAATCCTGGGGCACACACGGCTGCCCACCTGTAAAGAACAAGTCCATTTAAATTGCAGTTCTCGCTCTCCTACCAAAGCGATGGGTAGGCAGTCTGGGCTAAAAATAAATAGCTGCATCTACGTAATGTACATACACACTAATGAGCCAAAACGTTATGCATAATATGCTAATGGCCCACCAAGGAAGAGATACTACCAGACCCCTGAAAGTGTCCTGTGATCTACAGCAAATGTGACTCATCAGATCAGACGACCTTCTTACGCTGCACCAGACCTTGACATGTGCCCTTGCTAGGCGATGATCAACAATATTTGCTGCACGTTTCGGCTCATCAGTATGTATATATAATTCCAAACCTCCAGCCAGGCAGAGAAAGCAGAAACAGACGAGTCTGTGGCTCAAATAGCAGTCCCAATACTCTACATACTGCTCAATCAAATACCTAGTGATGGCGTAGGGGGGAGACTGTCTGGGTGTCCTGGAAACACCTAGATAAGTTCAAGGACTCTGAAGTGTCCCGTCTAATAAATATAGAAAATGCTTACTTGGAAAAGCATATTGACTTGGGCTTATAGTCAGCCCAATAACTCTCGTATGCATTTACAGACTAACACACTTAGCGGCATTCTTCACCCAGTCATTGGTAAAACTCAAAAACATAAAAGCAGGGCAAGAGACTAGAGTCGCTTGAACGGGATCGGAGCCTTGCGGCAGATTAGTTAGATCAGGGGTGTCCAAAGTTTTTTTAGTGAGGGCCAAATACAGAAAAATAAACAAAGGGCCGGGCCGCACACTAGAGGTGACATTAACACATGAATACTGTGTGTATTTCTAACTCACCTATAATGTGAAGAACTGTGCTGTCCTCTAGCTCGAATTATGTTGACAGTTTTTACGCCCGTCATGGCCGGAGCTCCATCCGTTGTTTCTCCACAGAGTTTGTCCCATTTAAGCCCCATCTTTCCAACTGCTTCCGACACATCTTCAAAAATATCTCTGCCCGTCGTCGTGCCTTTTAGGCTCCTCATATCATGCAGCTCCTCCGTACAGCAAAAATGACCATCTACTCCCCGCAAAACATTAACAGCTGCGCGGTGTCTGTGGCATCTGTGCTCTTATCGCTAACCCTATCAATTACCAATCGCATGCTATCGAGTACAAATCAAAAGCACTAGCTTTGTCTCTCAGCTGAAGTTTCCAGTTAGCTGACAACAAGTCCTCGATTCTCCGCACCACTGTATTTCTGGATAAGCTCACGTTGTTGAAATCCGGAACTTTTTCCGGGCACATTATTGCTGTGACTTTGAGGCACTGCTTTATGAAATCACCGTCTGAGAACGGTTTGCCGTGCTGGGCCATACGTTTAGCGACCTTATAGCTTGCTGTTGTGGCGTTTTCCTTTATTTTGTTAGCACGAAAAACACCTGTTGTTGAGCTTGCATGCTAGCTGCCATTTGCTTGACTTTCTGCGTTCGTTCGGCACTGGTGTACTGATGTGTAGCTCTGATGTTTGGTCTCATAGTGCTGATGGACATTATACTCTTTCAGCACAGCAACATCTTCATTGCAAATCAAACAGATACACTTTACGTTGATTTCTTTGAAGAAATATTCATTTTCCCACTGTGTTTGAAATCTTCTACACTCACTTGCTATTTTGCGTTTCTTTGGTGCTGCCATTTCTGGTGACTCGCAGTAAAAGTTTTTGTTTGCTTAATTTTGTTTAGTGGAGAAGCACCGTTTCCATGGCTGGCTCCAACTAGTGTTGAAACTGAGAAGTGCAACAGAGTTGAGCTCAATCTTCTTGTGCGGGCCATATTCAATTATATTTTCAGAATTTGCTGCGGGCCAATAAAAACTGGACCGCGGGCCGCAGTTGGCCCGCGGGCCGGACTTTGGACACCCCTGAGTTAGATGTATCAGACAGGTGATAGAAACCATTATTTTTGCACTTAAAATGGCATCCTATTCCTTGTGCGGTGGACTTCAGCTCTGGTGGTCAAACATATTGCCCAAAGTAGGTGAAAGGGGTCATGAAGGGCTCACCCAAGGGGCAGCGCTGGGCACAGGAAAGCCACTAGATGTCCAATATTAACGTTGCTATATTATTTGGTCCGCTGGTGTTAAGCCAATTCAAACATGCGTCGAAAAGAGAAATTCAATATGCAAGCATCGGTTTTCAGTGTGCATTCCTGTGCTGCGGGCAGAAAGAATTTGAAGCCTGCCAACAGCGACATAAAAACAAGGCTGTTAACTCAGAAATGAATAGCATGTACGGTTCCTGGAGCATAGTGCGTTACAGCAGGGGCCAATTCACATGACAGCAGGGTATTTCTGCAACACGTATTGTAATATCTGACATATCTCAATGCAATAGAGATCAATGGGGCAACGGATATAACTCTAGCAGATTATCAAAAGGAGTCTTTTCCAATATGTCACCTAACAGCAGGAATCCATGCCATATTCATGGGAACGAAGGAGTGACCTTTATGTTTTAATTTAATGCAGAAAAACCCTACACACTTTACCTCAGTGTGTCAGTTAGGCGTTTGTCAGACGGAGGAAAACAGCACAAGAATATGGGAGAGAACGCACGCTGGCTGACTTTAAAAAGCAGAGCACAGCTCCTATTAAGAACGTAAGGACACCTGTGAATTCCCCAGAAGGGTGAGTGTCTACAAACAACAGAAGGGGTGGGGGGCTGGCAAAGAAAGCAAAGTCATTGTCCATCATCAGTTTACCAGTCCCCCTTAAAGGGTAAAAGGAAGAGGAGTGGAGGGAGGAGAGAAGGGGAGAAGGGGAGGAGGGTAGCAAGTCTGGCAGGGGGAGCATCAATCTTTTACACAGCAATACGGTGCAGGGTGTCAACTCTACACCACAGCAATACGGTGCAGGGTGTCAACTCTACACCATCAGTGGCTGCTGTCCAGTTAATAGACATGGGGCAATATGTGTCAGTTTCTGGCCAAGACTGTGGGGGCATACGGACCAGGCAGTAAGCGTATAGTCCTGGTAGGAGACCGCTAATGAAGCAGGCTAAAAATGTGATTACCCAGCAACAGCTCTGGATGAGCTTGTAGTGGTAAGTAGCATGTTAACGGTTAAATAATGAATTGAGACTTCTGGCAGAAACTACAATTGTGGATCTGATTTATTATTGCGATTAAGATTTATTGTTGTCATGTTTCAAGACTGTCAAAACGGGGTGAAAACGTTGACGATAACCTTACTTTACTATATGTAGTAAAGTAATAGATATAGATATAGATATAGATATAGATATAGATATATAGTAACATAAAGTAAGGTTTTTCAACGTTTTTTATATATATATATATATATATTCTGGAAGTGAGTTGCGGAATTACACGACATTACTGACCAGTTGATAAGTCACCTCCACTTAACCTTCAGCTAAGACACCATGTTAAAGTAGCCAACATGACTTCAGTATACAGACACAACTAAATAGTGCAGTGACAACCAGAACACTTCCCGAGGCCACAAAGAAAATTACATAATATTTTCACATATCTCCAAACTGTCCACTCTCCCAGGTAATTTCATCTACAAAATACCTCTGCTCTACCCTGCTCTGACCTTGCCCTCACCGTCCCAATCGTTGGTCAGCGATGACTTTCTTCGAGAAATCACTCAATGGCAAAATGTGTCTATAATTATTCTGAACACGGGCACTATGCTAATTCTCATGAGAGTATGCCTCGAATGGCAACAGACAACTTCATTGTGAGAGGAAGGGAAAAAAGTACTGAAATTCAATGATCAAGCAGGGTCTCCGAAGGCAAAGATCAACAACATGTCTAAGAAATAGTACACGGGTACCGACTGAGAGCACGGCGTGTCTAATGTGCCATTAGAAAAAGTCCCTTTCATTGAAGCAGATCAAAATCTCTGCAACCTCCATAGCAGTCATGTTTATTCAACAGTCCGCTGCGTCCTAAAATGTCAATATTTCAAGCAACGGTTCAATATTTCTACACATGGTATTTATCTACATGCCCAGAATTAGATTAATTTGTGGAAAAACAAAAAAGGTCTGGTTTTATGTCTGTTAGCAGTTAATGTGGTTATTCGTAACTTTCTAGAACCTTCCGCAAGTAATCATAATTAAAGCTACAGCAAATGCTCCATGAACACAACAAGCAAGGCAGCATCTTATGTCCCTGAACTGACAGAGGCCAATAGCTTGAACCATTGAGCCTGGCAAGATAGCAGATCATAGGCCTTGGGACAGACGCAGCTGGAGGTGGGTGGTAGGTAATGGATTGCGGAAGCAGGAGTAACTGGATGATCCAAACACGCCAAAGGGAATGCATCGAATGGCATAGCGTGGGTTTATACCAGGGGTCGAGAGTCAAACGGAAAGACATTGTTAAGTGGTATAAAGTACAAGTGTGTGGTTGCCACAGTTGAAATGTTTCCAATGGCTGACAGCTGGCATCCTCCTGGACAAAACAGCAAACAGACACTTAATCTAAAACACTTATCCGCTCCAGTGACAATTCGGGGCCATTGGATAAGGTAGGCTAAAGAAACAAACTATGAACAGACCATTACATTCCAATACAACATTGGCAAAACAGCCGTATGAAGTTAACACTATTTGATGTCCAATAAAACACTGGAAGTAAATAAGTAATTTCGGACGATACTGCAGAACAAGAGGGAGACTGACATCCACCGGGGTCTTCCAGCACCACATGTGGTTAATGTCTGTGTGATTGACACTGTAAGCAGGAGCACATCTAAAACAACACACACACGGTCAGCCTGACGTTAACCAGAGAGCAAAAAACAAACATTGCATACCGACAAGGCCTAGAGGGTTATGATCTGCATACTGTAGTGGTAGAAATAGTTTGATGTGTATTTTGGTAGGACCTCAGGCATCTTATGTATTGCTTTTGTACACCATAGACAGTAAAGTGTCAATCAATCGCCTGCTGACATCTCAACTGCCTAAACATCTGAAGTTGCTGTCGACAAAAGACAGTTTTACTTTCAGCTCATACTTGAACACACAACCAGACAAAACACAGACAACACAAAAACTTGAGCGTTCAAGTAGAAGTATGTTTGTCCTTCAGTACTGTTCCAATAACTTAGCCAGGGCTTCATGGTCAACAGGCTGTACAACAGGCTGTGTCCACAACAGCTCAATAAAACCAACACTGCACACTACACTGGCGAACAGCATCCATGGCTCCTCAGGTTTAAGAGTGTCACTGGGGCCAGAGCCAGTGAGAGCGCTCGGCTGGGTTGAGAGAATACACAATCCTCGGTTCCCACTCCATCCGGCATGACCCAGTCTGACCTGCAGTCCGTCTTAACGGAATTGTAAATGTAGAAAACACATTTATGGAGTAGGAAGGTCTGCAGTGAGCTTAGGGTCCTTAAACAACAACCCCAAAAGTCAAGGATCAAGCATCGCCGCCTTCTCTGAAAGAACCAATTTTAGACACACACAGTGGGAGAAAAAAGTTGCATTTGTTGGCAAATGTGAGGCAATTGCATTAACCATGACAGCGAGATTTAGCTGCCTTTAGTCAAAACCATTCCTACTACTTTATTGCATGCAAAAGCAGTATGTCTAAAGCTAGGCTTTAATGCTATACCGAAAAGGATTGGGGACCAAACATTGTTCCATTGTACTCCATGCAGCCATGGCGGTCCCGTAGCCAATCACTGCCGACTGCTTTTAATTGTAATTACTCGGGTGACGATCAAAGGCGGATCAATTCGGCCACAGTCGCATTTGTAGCTCCAGCAGGCTATTGATCTCCGTTTGCTAACTGCTCAAAGACTGTTCACAAAAGACACCTGTTAATGTGGCGATTTGCTACCAAGCCTTTGTTTCACTGTCTGGTTTCCATGTCCATCTGCAGAAGGGGGACAACGCACGTGTCCCAAGCAGAATACCCCACCCCATTCGTGAATGTCCAAGAGATTCGGTCAAAATGAGTTACCTATAGCACACTGCTAGATATAATGCATCCCAATTGATTTTTTTATGGCTGTACGAGGCCAGTTTCACATACAAATGTCTTGACTTTAAAACAATCCATAAAATATGTTTGCACATTTTTTATAACAAAAGCTTATTGACTCCAACACCATAAACCGGTTTCACGGACACAGATTGAGACTAGTCTCGATATAAAAAAATAGAATGGCTTCTCCATTTATCCTCCTTGATATTCGTTCTAGACTAGGCTACATTGCTGTCTGCAAAACCAGACCAGAACATTTCAGTGAAAATGTATTTAAAAATGTACCCGGTTCCATCCTACTAACATTCGGATGTTCAATGTCATAGCCCTTAGCAGTATTAAGACGGTAATGAATTTACAGAATTGACATTGGTGGAGATGTGTGTGAAACAAGATAGGGTAACTTCTCTGTTACAGGCACTGGTCAAAATGAGTTCACTATAAAGGAAAGAGTACAACAGACAATGGCACCAAGCATCTTAATTGCACCTACAGAAAAATGCCAAGAGTTTGTCACAGCTCAGGGAAAAAATGCTAATTAAAATGTGTCGTCAGAAACATCTAGCAAAATCACTGTCTATTTGCAAACCCATTAGCTGACGCCAAAGTGACTCCTTCCAGCGAAAGTAACTCTAATAACTCCACTAACACAATATTTGTAATTCCTCATTCAATATATTCCATATACAATTTAGGTTCCACCAGTGAAACAATTAGTTCAAACCAACTAAGGACATTTACAGCAACCCCGCAAGTGTTCTCTATACATTACCATTAGCCGAACATCCCACTGCCCAGGTCACTCAGGCATTACAAGCACCAAATAGTGCACTTTACCACAGATTAGATGTTATGAAGTGACTAAACAAGGCTCTAAAATGATGTGGTGCATTACTTGGGTTTAGAGGGCAGCTGACCAGTTCCATTTTATACACTATTAACTCCGGAAAGCACTAGAAATGATCAGAGAACACAAGAACCTGGCTGAAAAAGTACACTATCAAGGTGGCTTTCAAAAAAGCAATTCATCTTGGCTGGATCTCGTTTATCTGTTTTGGAGACTATTACAATGCAATTAGAGAAGAGAGAAGTACGCAAATTCCCTGGGGCATCCTTTCCTAGACTGGGCGTTCATAAAGAGCTCCCCTCCACAGAGCAATAAAAGAAAATAGTCTGTTTAACACGGCTCATTGTCTCTCTAGGGATCGTTCCTGGGATAGAGGCCCTAAATACAAGACTGTGTCCTCACAGCAAAAACTGAATTTTCCTGTATGAGCACCTTCAACTAGACAGATTTCTGGGACTATACCTCAAGAATCAAAGCGGTAAAAGACTTGAAACATCTGCAGGAAGAAGCTGAAAGGGAAACCAATTGTTTTTGTTCTAATAACAGATTTTTATTTCACTCAGGGATGGCTTTTATTGAGTGCTTTGAGGTAGCTGGCTTTTGTTAGCAGTGTCCACCCAACAAAATGAAATAATGTAACCAGTTCCGTAGCTTGGCCTAAATTGCACCACGCTCCCAATGTAGTGCACTTATTTGGCCCAGAGCGTGTTTACTACATGCAAAACATAATCAACAACAGTACGGTTACAAAGGCCGTTCCCATTCCAAGCACAAGCCCTTCATAGGATCTGGAGGAGAACCCATACATGACCTGGGTTAAGGCTAAAGACAGTTGCTTACGAAGTGCTTTCATTTAGTTTTATTACGAAGTGCTTTCATTTCGTGATTTAATAAAGGAAGGGTTGATGTTTTTTATCTTGTGTCTATGACCCACGTGGCCTTAATTCCTTACACAGGGCCGCATAGAGAAAAGGGCGACATTAGAGACAAATAGTGTGTGATTTAATACCTATCTAGAGGGCGGAGTAATTTCGTCTGTGCAAGGTCAGACACATGGACACCAAATACACACACACACAACGATGTGCCCTGACAAAAGCATAGGTGTGGCATGTTTGTCCATCTGTGTCCTGGTGCTCATTCGTATAACACTGCTCAATTGACAGATGAGCGTGTCTCCTAAACGGTGCCCTTTTCAAGGGACTCACATTTCAATAACATGGTCTGACGTAGGCCCCTTTACAACAGACTTTAACCCAATGGCAAATGCACTTTGGCGAAGTTTAAATGTGTCTTGTTGACTGGGTTTGGAAGCCAATGGTCCCTGGTAATTGACAGGGTTAGAAAGGCTCGGCGGGTGTCTGAGTTGATCAATGAACAGGTTGAAAAATAGTCAGGTGTAAAACAAAAATAAATAAACAGGTTAAAGCTAATGAATCAGAAAAATGTGAGGGAGTGGAAGTGAAAGCACTCACAGCAGGCACCGGGCCCTTTGTTCGAGCTGAGAGAGATGTGGGCTATTGACCAGGCAATGACAAAAACACAGTGGACACATTGTCTACACTGTCTAAAAACAGCAACATATTAGTAACAAAGTGCCAGAGTTTCCGACCCAAGGGACTGTAGGTGCTCTGTGGTACCGGAAACAAAAGGGGGGGTGCAGGACACGTTATAGTAACTCATGGCACGGACTCCCCTGTATTGGTGCAGGTACACGTAAAGTAAAGGTGCACATGACATATTTACAGCCTATTATTCAGCAATAAATTTGCAATTCAGTAATTAATTGTTATAGGTCATGAATGGCGGCGCAGAATACTTTTTTTAACAGCGCATTACTGATCGAAACGACAGACACCGCCATAGAATGAAATCAATAAAAGCTACATGTTAAATCCATCAACAGCCTAGGTGTGTGTGGAGACATTTTCCAAACAGGAGGAAACTATTTGTCTTTAAAACCGTTGCCGTTACAATGTCGCACAGCTCAGTCACCGGCAATGCCGGATATTCTTGCACCAAAAGCTCATCGCTCATTTAAAAGAGGCTAGTGGCTAGTCTTCAGACAGATTACACACTCCTTTTCTTGGCAGTGAGGGCCCATTTGCTATCCAACCTGTGAGACATTCTTCGGCTGCAGGTAGTTCTCTGGTAGCTTTTCTGTGCGTTCGACCTCTGGCCTGAGGTATGATTGGCTTTCAAACTCACCAACGCCCTACCCCCCCAAGTTATTGATTCTCCAATCCCACCACGGTGGCATTTCTTGATACAAGGAAAATGTGCTTTCTATAAGAGAAATATCAGCAACACAATTCAAAACAAGAGAAGCTCAGCGGTGGCTTAGGCAGATGCTGTGTGTTAAGCAAAACAAACCACCCAACCAGAGAGACAGCATCAGGTATCAATTGGAGACTCAATTAGGCAAACCCAAAAACAACATCTGAAATCAACTCCACTCACTAGCAAATGTCAAAACGAGACCCAACGGTTTGACATTTGCACAGAGCGACGGGGAACGAGGGATATGTAATGCTTGGGGAAAAAAGGTGACTTAGTCTGCAAATGAATATAAAGTTACATTAATTTTGCTCGATCGATGGGAAACCCGGCCATCGTTAAACAACATGATGTTTGTTGGCTGCCTACCCCCTCTAAGTGCTTTGCTTTTGATCCGCAGGGACCAGCTGACATTAAATACACTACATGGGCAGTTGCTTTTTAGGACGAGCCCTGTGAGAGACGCTGCCTCTAGAGTTCACGCTAGACTTTTGACAGCCGTTAATATTGCAGAACTTAAGCCATTATAGAGCAACTACCGGGCATACGTTTCAAACGGCGATAAAACACAAACGCAATGATCCAGCAAATGTAATATCTTTAAAGTGGTCAGTTACAACATGGCAAAAATGCTATCGTTAATGAATAACGACATCAGCCTATATTACATGTACGCGCCCTACGCATTACCAGCATGTCAAACTAAATGACGAGAAAATAAGCTAAACAATTAAGCAATTAGGCATAGTAAATAAGAGGCTGGACGGTCCGAATTCCACGCATGTCAAATTCCTGTTCATTTAATACTACTGTGGGATCTCAGGTTCAATTACCAGTCTCCTCAGTGACAAAAGATATCGTAAGTACGATCAACTTCAGATGGGTAGGATCTGCACAAGCATAGAGGAGTCATTGCTCTTCAGAACAAGCCTTCAACTCAGGCCTTAAAAAGCGGGATGCTTCAGAGATCATTGAAAAAGGTAGCCAACACATTGAGCCATCACAGTAGCAAGCATTAATAATAGCATAGTGTGTGCATGTGTCTGCGTGCAGTGTGTGTGTGTGTGTGTGTGTGTGTGTGTGTGTGTGTGTGTGTGTCTACGTCTGCGTGTGTACGCTCTACAGTAACATAAACACATGTTGAGAGCAGACACACGTCGACAGCAGTGGCCTGTGGTCATGAAACATGGCTCAGCTCCAGTTCCACTAGTCAGTCAGAACGGACCCTTCTGCTCCACTCAGCTGTTGTCAGTTATGTTGTCCATTATGACAGCGGGGGAACGGGGGTCGGGCGGGTTCACACAGCGGCCAGCCAACCAATCGCTGCATGAGTACACTGCTGCAACGTCCAGCACAAACTACGTTAGGCACATCATATTGTGTGTGTGTGTGTGTGTGTGTGTGTGTGTGCGTGTGCGTGAGAAACACACAGACTAATGTGACAGGCATTAGACTATAGTGAGATGGCATCGCTCCCTTATCTGAACACAGGCCGATTTTGGGATGGGGGCAAGGCAGTGTTTAGCTGGCAGAGCTGTATGATGCAGGGCGGTCGTACGATGCGACTATGAGCCGGGAATATCCAGCCTCATCAATAGACTGCGTGTCTGTGGGTGTACGTCCTCAACCAAAGCCATTCAAAAGCTATGGAGGGTCCAGAAAGGGTGTCAACAGGTCAATCTGCCCAAAAGGCTCCAGGAGGAGAGGAAGTCTGTAGAGTAGAGCTACTCAACCCTGCAGGTTATCACTAGTGACACAGCACATTTCCAAAACAAATCACTCAAGGAACTCTCTCCCTTTAGTCCAATTCCCTGGCCAGCCTCTCTATATTCACCGTCACCCCTTTATCATCGTGATCAGGGAGAGCAGGCAGAGACCGAGGATGGTATGGAGATCGCACAACTCTCCTAGATCAGCATATAACAATTGTTTGCAAACACATTTTAGGCTCTCAGTAAACTTGGGAGAGAGAAGACCCCGGCCCAAGTTTTTACGTGCCTCAGATCTTGTCGCAGTGACTCTTTGGCCAATTCACCCAACGTCTACATACACGCCGAACTGTAACTAACCCAAATAATATCAGTACCTTGATTGACCTTATGCCCCAGAGAGCAAGAGTTAAAAGCCACTGAGATTACAAAATGTTTCGTATTTCTATGCCCAAAAACAGGGAACACGAATTAGCATAATTCTAACGCCATATAAGGCGTTTCCGACCATGTATTGAAAATAACCAAACGGAAACGTAACAATGAAGAGGTGTTTCATTAAATGGTTCAGTTGTGATTCAGCCGGCTCCGCTTATTCCCACGTTTAAACCGGAAAACAGTGTGGGTTTAAACATTGAAGTAGGAATGATGTTGCTGCAGCGGAATAATGTGGAACTGTAACTAAGCAACAATTTGAGCTGTAGAGTTGACAGGCAGAGTAGCTAGCTATGTCACCTCTAGCGTGAGCCGAGTCACAGCTCACACCCACCACTGCAGCGTCACATAACCGCAACAACCCATGTGGATACACTGCACCATACCAAACCGAAGCCTATAATCCATCACACGGCGCTGCCTTAACTAGTCTTCTCAATATGGACCTCCGCTCAAAATTAGTGAAATGCAAGGCAGAGGAATTGAACTACAATCGTTGACGGCCGGAGCACTTCTGTTTCACCCATCTACCGGCTATTTTCCTGCACTAAATGGTTTTTGAACGAAGAGGATAAAAACCAGAACCGCCCTAACCCTCCAACATTGAGACAACCGCGCACCTCCATTAGGAGCGGTTGGAGTACCACAGAGAGAACTACTAGAACATTCAGAGCCAGAGATGTGTACATCAAACCATTGTGGATGTACCACAGCATCCAGCGGTGAAGCAGCGCACACCGCCATGTCACGACTGACCTTGAAATATTGATGTCACAAGAGAGAGACGAACGGTGAAACAGGTTTACATGCAATACATATACGCTTTACGGCTGAATCAAAGTGCGTACCCGGATCAATGTAAAACAGGCAAAAACAATAATCAAGACACGTAAGCCTCTTCAGTTGTTGTATATTCGCTGTGTATGCGGACGTAGGGTACAAAGACAATGGGTAGGAGAGGATGGTGACATGATACGAGACACTTATTCTCCCAGATATGTCCAGCGGAAAATGCAGATGGCTGTAAAATTACCGGGACAGGAAAAACCAGCACGACGTCTATTGGTGAGCACTGCAAATTGTTGAGCACAGCAAGTCAAAAAGGCAGGACTTCCAAGGGGAGGGATCAAAGAGCAGGTCTGGAAGGCAGGCAGTCCGACAGCATGTTAGTGACAGCTCTTTGGTTTATAGTGGAGGCTGTAAATATAAGCAATGCCTCAGGGACACTAAATCTTTCCCCTGATACATTGTGTGCTGTGATTTGTTTTAATTATGCATCTAGATGAGATTACAACTAGATCAATTGAACCACCGTTCACTTTTGTTTCACATTACCCCCGGTTAACCCCCCGCGAAAGGCCACCTAACGTAGCCGCGAGACAAACACCGAAGGGGTAACGTAAATTGATTGTCAGATATTGCAACGCATCGGTTTCCAGGGTCAGCGCTACGACCCAAAGGACCTCTCAACAGAAAGAAATGGGTTACATTGGTATTCGAAGTCTGCGTTCTAATTCGACAGACATTTCTTACGTCGCTCTACTCAGCGCTCCACTCAGTGCTACATAATACTTATTGGCCCCTTGGATGTGATAGTATTTTAGAATCTTAATTATATATGCCACAAATAATTTAACTCTGATTTTAAGTAGTTAGAAGACTGCATACAAACACAGCAAATTGGTTACTTAGCTTTGTAACGTCAATCTCTCTGCTTGTGTATTCACTTTGGACAGACACCAGATACATTATATATAAATACGATTAATGAAATGTATTGCTTTTAGAGGAAACACTGGCCAGAGTGGTGTCAAAATAATTGGAAGTTCATATTAAATCACAATATTACTGTTGAATCAGGATTTTTTTTTTTTTTTTTTTTTGGGGGGGGGGTTGCTGAGGTCATAATGTCAACGCAATACATTCAAAACTCTTGACAAGAGCCATTTACACCGGAATACATGTTGGCAAAGATCACAACAAAAGTGGTTCATGTGACAAGGAAACAGGAGTAAAAACGGTCCAACTTGTATTTTGACCAGCCATACGCATGTCATAGTATAATGGTCTACAGACATGTCAAAAAACACTTCAATACTCCCAGCAGTCCTGATATGCTGAAATATTGTGCTTTTAGTTTTTGCAAGAATAACAGTTTTAGCTGGGACAGATTTGGCTCCTTCAATGTGGATACCAGCAAGCCTCAGTTCAGCTAACAATCTACCCTACATCCCTTGGGGTCCGTAACAAGCGGGGAGTATTAAGGTGTTTCTATATGACATGTCTGCATTATAATAAGACATGCGTATGGCTGGTAAAAAAAAAACTTGGACCTTAACAAAGGGCGGGACCAATATGACACCGGGGCGGGACCAATATGACACCGGGGCGGGACCAATATGACCCATGTGAAACACAAGAAAAAACACCGTTAGTTTGTCAGTCAGGCGAACAACAGGCTGGGATGAGCCAAGTCTGTTTTGTCTCGTCAGGGCACATCCCAAACAGCAACCGAGACCAAACACAGTGAACACAATGAACTGCTTTTGACTAGGTTTGCTTGAAACAGGAGTCCCTCCAGGACAACCAGCAGCAAACATGTTGTAGCCGTATAGAAGAACATGGCAGATCAAGTCATTGGGTGCGCAGACATGCCCACAAACACATCAATATTAACGAGATTATGGCTGTAGGCCGGGAGTAGCATTAGTCATGTAAACACCTTAGTCTGCTTATCTCAATCTGTGTCAAATCAGTCGGTGTATAACAGACGGATTTGAGGGCCATTTGTAATTTCAGGACATGTAAACACCTTAAACAGTCTTTCCAGCTGTGTATTTGATCTGTAAATGTGCCAGGACCATCTTAGCCAGTCTCCCATTGCAGCGAGCGAGTCAGAAACTGCGGAACGTTTGCATATTTAGGAGTCGTTGTAAACAAGATTAGAGTAATCAGTCTTCTTGCAAAGCATGTAAATGTTTTAATCAAACCATCACATTATGAACTGCATCGTTGTGCGCATATTACCGCGCCCAATGAGAACCTGATCATTTGTTGACAGACTGAGTCTGTTGGGACGTCTCAGTGGGTTGGGAATCAGGGCAATGGAGGAGAAACCGTGTTGGGGCACATCAATCACCAGTATAACCTCTCAATTATCAATAACACTTAACATGACAGGGCAAAAAGAGCCGTTCAAAATCGCATTAAAGGAATTTGTAATCTAAAAGAATATTATTTAAAGTGTAAAGTTACCTCAGGTTTTACCTAGAGAGAAAGTGAGTACCAACATAAATGTACAGAGGCCTAATATCAGCAATCATCAGTTTGGCGTTTTAATGGCACGTTGTGTTTCCAAATCCTAATTTATCATTTTAAAAGGCAAATGGGACACTAGAAAACCCGTCTAACACAGCTAAAAACGTTTACATGGAAAAAACGAGGACATTTCTAAGTGACCCCAAAACCTGTGAACGGTGGTGTATATATTCTATGGGGAAAACAAGTGCCCTTATTGAAATTACTACACTCCATTTGGCACCACAGATATTAGTCGGGCATGAATAACAGCTTTAACTAGACGAGAAAGAAAATTCTGCCAATGTGTAATCAGTTAAAGGCACAGCTGAAAGGAACCAAGCTGTCATGCCTGCAGAAGATATGCAACAGACATCCCAGTAAGGACTCAAAGCCTATTATGACAGTACCTGAAGTATTTCTTAACTATCCAAGACAGAAAGCTGTTCTGACAATGATACTATGGAGATGAGCGTTTTACAAAAGCCAGGCTGACATTTCCCATGTGTGCAGTATAAAACCAAGGTCGTGGCAAGGGAGGATGTGGGGTAGGTCTGACTATAAACCGATTTGTCAGAAAAACACACACACGCGGAGACATGCTTTTAACTGCAACACGGAAGTGACGCGTTTTTGTCAGTGCACCGATGTCTTTTAAAACAAAAAAAGCACTTACGGGGTCGATACAAACCCCTGGCTATGATTCAGCGATGAATTATTGAACATAGGGACGGGGGGGACGGGTGTGAGAGGGGGACGCAGTGGTTTTATCCTGTCCTTCTGCCTCGTTGCCCTACTGCACTCCCAGAGGGGTTTCGATGAACGCGGACAGCAAGCCTTCAGAACGGCAACACAACAAACATCTCTATCTGAAGATGAGATGGGGCCCGTGGTGGTTTGACCAAGTCTGACCAAACAAGTCCTACAACAGTAAACATTGTGGTGTCACAAAGGGCACCCTAGTCACTTTATAGTGCACAAATGCTATAGGGTGCTGTGGAGAAATAGTGCACTAGATGTGGAATCGGACAGAAGAGGAACAGGGGGTAAGGGATGTGTATAAAAGTCCCATACAGTTGTCCTGCTCTCATTTGGAACAGCTAATATTTCACAAGGAGCTTTGGGTTGTCTCATTCCAGCAATACAGTTTAATTAACACAATGAAAATGTATCAAATAGCCTGACAACCTGGAAACATAACATCGACTTAAAGGGAAATGGGAGCAAAAAATACTTCCAGATTCGTGCATTAGCTGCACAGGTTGTAACAATGTGCACAACTTAAAAAGCAATAGAGAAAGTACCATCCTGAAGAATCTGATTAATGGAACGGAACAACAATTTATCACAAAATGTCCAAGGTAAGCACTCATTTTAATTTTCATACGGTGAAACAAGCAAAATAAACACACAAGTACCAAATGTATTCTAGAAAGCCCTCTTCACATGAGCAGCATTGACCACACGCATACAAATACCCATCTTAAAACCCCAGGTAGCCTGCTATAGCAGCCACCATTACACTATTATCACTGAATTCAATAGACAATTAAGTGGTTTTATAGGCTAATAGAAATACTTTATAGTACTGCGATTTAATCCACCACACTGCCTTGTATCACCGTGTACATCAACCGGGTATAGCATACAACCGGGGTGTTCAATAGTTACTCTACGAGGTCCGGAGAGCTTGGTTCTATGTTCTGCCTAATCATTAATTAAACACACCCAGGTGTCCGCAGTCTAAATAAGTCACTGATAAGGAATAGAAGTGCTCTGAATGGGAAACCGGGCTGAAGCAACGTGAGGTCCGAGAGAACAGGTCCCACACCAGTGTGCACGACACACACACACACACACACCTGTCTTAGTAGAGGAAGGGCATACTGCCATGGCACCCAGCACAAGCGGCGGGCACATATCATGTCGCTCCTCATTCATGCATCTCTGCCTCCTCCCTCTATCAGATCAGCTGAGCAGCCAATCCTGTCAGAACCACTCTGTATCACAACGGAGACGGGCTCTGAGTTCTAAGACATTCGGTGTTCCACAGAGAATCGTGCAGGAGGGTGGGATCAGTGAAGGAGAAAAGTACTTTTGAAAGGAACCAGGGTGGTTGCATGGGATTGGCTTGGGGAGGTGGACTTGGGGGAGGTGGCCCTGGGGTAACGTGGCAGCATTACTGCAGGATCTCATTGGTAACACGGAGACGGGGACCGACTTGCATTGTCAATGAGTACCAGGGACAACACACTTCAGGTGTCTGGCATCCTCCTCTCATTCTGTCACTAAGACTCCAAGCACAGTAAAGGCAAAGGAGAGCAACAAGACAGCAGTCAGACATTGACATGGGTCAAATAGTTATGGTCAGACTGAGCCAGGGCATCTCTAAAACACGGCTGTGTACGTGCGTGTCAATAACCTGGGTGAAGGATAGTACTAGGATGCCCTGATTGAAAATGACAAGAGGGTGGGCAAGATCTCTTTCTGCTGTGAAACCCTTGGTCCAGGCATTCATGTAGAGGTTAATTTGACACATGCAACATACCTTAACGTGGTTATAAATAAGCAATGGTATTCCCTGATGGCAGTGGCCTCATTCAGCAGAATAATGTGCCATGCCAAACTGCATAGATTGCTGAGAGTTTAAAATGTTGCCCGTGCCTCCAAATCTGATTGGGCATGTGCTGGACCAACAAGTCCGATCCAGGGTAGCTGCAGCTCGTAACTTACAGGACCTGCTGATGGAGCTCTGGCTAATGACATGGTGCCAGATACCACAGGACACCTTCAGGGGTCTTGTAGAGTCCATCCCTCAGTGGGTTGGTGCTGTATTGTCAGGTGGTCATAATGTTTAGGCTCACCAGTGAATATTACACTGAGCCCCTTGAGACCTTTATTATTTGTTCTGTCCACTACCTTCTTCACCTGCATCCCGTTCATCTTAATTATTTATCCACCATATGTGTCAACGTGTGACAGTTGAATGTGACTGGGTAACAGTACCCAGCCCTGGGGAATAGAAGGCCCAGGAGCAGCCCAATGGCACCAGTAGTAATTCCTTGCTGCTACCATAATCATCACCACTCAATCCGTCCATCATGCAGAGGAGGGCAGGGAAACGGAATGTGTTGAAGATAGCAGGTTCTCAGAAATAAGGCATTACCGCAGCAATAAAACCTCTCAGGCAATCAGGAGCACTCCGGTTAAAAAGCATTTCTCCCCTGCTAAACTACAGCGGGAAGAGAAAGAGACATGGGAAATTGAGCAGAGGAGAGAAAACCCGACCAGAGAAGAAGCATCATTTGCATCTGCTAGCCAACACCAACCCCTTATTATGAAAGCACACAGTTGAGAAAGAGCATTTGGTGTGTGAGGAAAACAACGACAACAACACTATTGACATTATACCTGGCATCAGAAACTTGGGAAACGGAGAGACAATTAGTTTGAATTCTGTAGACAGACAACCTCCGGTTGTATTCAAAAAAACATCCCTTAAGAGTCCTGGGAGAACATCAGTCAGCCGTTTCTCCACTGGCAGCCCTTAACTAGCTAAATGGGAGCATGGCCCGATGCCAGCTTGCATACATCCACTAAACCATGTTGCTTTCTTAAAAGACAATGTTTCTCACTAAGTTACTAAGTAAATAATCTGGATTGATCACACGGCTAACACTAACATCGCAGTTATATTGTTTAGGGAGAAAAATGGGACCTTTTTAATGATTAATTGCTTTCAGGGGGCTAATTATTGAAAGACTAAACATTTCTTGTTCCTTAATGGGTTGATAAATGCTCCTGCATGGTTCGTAAAGGAAAGTGATGAAAGAGATGCATGTAAAAACTTAGTGCAAAAGGCTCGGCCAGGACTTTAGGTGTGCGTGCGCGCGCGCGCGTGCATGCGCGTGTGTGTGCGTGCGTGTTCAGTGAAGGTGATCAGACATGTGTAAGAGTTCAGTGGCTACCACAGAACGCCCGGAAAGTGTCCACGAAGACAACGGCATATGGAGGGGGCTCACAAGAGAGAAATATATCAGAGAGGTGAAAGAACAAACATACATCAAGACATGGTAGATGAGACTTCCAACAATGCCAAAAAAGAAAGAACGGAACAGTGGAGTGTCTAACTCAATCCATATAGGCCCTCGTATCTGATATTCTGTTTTGGTCCTTTGAACGAGGACATAGACAGCCAGATGAGGCTAGTTCCTTAAGTCAGTGTGTAATGGAATGTAAAATGAGTTTGACACCTCTGAAGTAGAACTACACGAGAGGAATGATTAAAACCAAGACGGTCCTTACGTTGCCCATGTACTCAGACAGAAGGTCCTGCAAGGCCTGGCGAACAGAGTTGCACTCAGCCACGATTCGCTCACGCCGGTCGTCGCGGGTACATGACGAATCGGCCATGAGGGCGGCGCCACTGATGATGCTCTCCAAACGCTCCTCCAAGGAAGGGCGGAAGCGCTCCTCGCTGAAAGCTAGGGGGTCCACAATGATTTGCTTCTGTTGAAAAAAATAGAGGGAGCAAATGATGGAACAAATGCAAAAATATTAATATTGGTCTGAAGCAAAAGACCCAGACAAACTTAAAACTTAAAATCAGTACATTCAACAAAGTTCAATAGAAAGAGACTAGAGTATTAGAAATTCAGTAGACCAAGAGCTGAGAAAAACATTTGTGGTGGTAAGACCAGCCCAAGATATGCGAGACATGTGATAAACAATAATAGAAATGAACACTTGAAAAATAATATGCATTAGAGTGGAACAAAACATGATTCATATGATTAAAATGTTACGAATGCTTCCAATTTAATGCTATTGTTTGTGTTGAAAAAAAGCCAGATTAGAGACAGATATGACTGGGTGGAAACAGTGGTTGTTCGGTGTTTATTAGAACCTCCTATTCTTACATTTAGACAAACTCAGATTTTCTACGATTTTTTTATAGCACAAACATGCTGATCAGTGGTAACAAAAAGCAGAAAACCGACAACAGTGGTTAACGTTCACTTTAGCTTAGTATTGCTAGTTAGCAATTAGCATTGTTTCAGGTCAGGGCTGCCCTACCAGTGGGCCGGATTCCAACAAGTAGCTGGATGAGTAGCAAAGATGTAAGACACTTGAAAAGGAAGCCTACAGACTCCGCACGAGTGATTCGGCAGCCCCGGGAATCACAACGGGTTTGTAACACAAAACGTGAATACATATTAAAAAGCAGAACAGATACCGGTGCATGTTCTGTTTTGGAATAATATTTTAAGCGCATCAGCTGACAGCTTGAGGATGTAAGGTTTGCATGAAACTTTGTGTTGCCCGTGTTCGTGACAGGTTGGCACCGTTGGCAGGTTGGAGGAGGCCTGATCATTAGAGCCGGTGAAATGTCTTACAGGAATCATGACAAACACGTCGTACATAATGGCTCTGGGAAAAAGTGCTTGGATTTAAACAAGGTAGATGGGGCAGATGGCACCATTGTGGGATTAATTAAATGTTTCACCCACTCAGCCAATTTAGGTCACAAAATGGTCAGGCTGGACCTCTGAGTAACCCATTTTAAAAATTACTGTTATTGACAAAAATCAGTGCCAGGTACGAGTGGAAAAACATGAAAACAAACAAAACACTGGAATTCAAAGACCAGATTCTCCATCCACAATTTGTTTAAACGTGGGACGGTAGAGAAAAGTGACAGAGCGGGGCAAAATGACAAAAGGCATCTGAAAGGCATACCCAAAACAACAGCTGCCCTCACCTTTTTAGCAGGCACAGAGAGAGAAGGATAGATAAAACCGGGCAGAAACTAGGGAGGGAGTGATTTGACAGACTGTGGCAGGCCTCCTGATAAACCTACAGGAGAAGAGTTTGACAGGTAAAATGTCTATTTGCATGGGCTCAGACCACTCATCGTTATAAAGCCACTAACAGCATAATTTTTTCCGGGACACAAACCACATGACATCGTTAGCAATATCCACCCATTAACAAAATGCATCTCGCCAACTTATCCACCGATTTGAACCGAATGTCTTCGTTTATGACCAAATTTAAAAGGCATTTAGATCACACAATAAAAGGCGAATTGACAGCCATAGCTGATCTACAACTCATTTCATCCAGTGTATAAATAGCAGAAGATGTGGGTGAATTCGGTGGATTTCATGATGTTTCAATCGGTTAGCTAGTCGTTACCCAATCCACAGCACATATTCCACAGTGCTTCACATTGAAACGTATCCCGTGTCCATGTCCATGTCTCCTTTTCCAGTATATACTGTATATATCCAATGCTGAGAGAGATTGACACAAAGGCTTTCAAGGGGGAACATGAAAGCTGTATCATAAAGACGAGCGAGAAAATGCGAGTGGACAGTAGAGTCAATTCACTGGCAGACAAGCCTATGAATGCATAATGCCGTATTGTTGTGGAGGCATTGGCTTTAACTGTGCAGCACAACATATCTTATCATCAGACTGAGACAGAAAAATAGACAGAGGTGTAAAACCACTTTTTATTTCGAACTGCAATCGACAAAATGTTTTCATGAGAATATATTGCTGCATCAGAGCATTGACGGGCCCCGGTCACTATAAGGGCATTTTGTTTGTGTGGGTGATGTAATCAGGACAGAATGAATACAAGGCAGTGGTGTTAAATTCATATGCATAGAGTAGAAGGAAGCAGTAGGAGGCTAGGTGCAACTGAGCAAAGTGCTCCCGGCGCACAGGGAGAGGAGAAATGAAGAAAGCAAAAACTGCAAACGCAATCTTCCACTGACAAAAGCCTTTCCGCCGGCATACCTTTCAATACCATTCAGCTATTTGCCCAGTCAGAATCTCAGGTTTATTAGTTAGCATACCCGGAACCCCCCCCACACACACAGTCACTCACTTCTCACCCCCTCAATCTCGTCTGACCTCGTCCGTTTGCGTGTAACGTCGTCATGGCAACAGGCTTGCAGTCTCCCAGTGTGTGTTCCATCTATGACTCACTCTGCCGAAAGTTGTGTCCGCGCTTGAGATTAGAACGAGTCTGGAAATAACGCAACTAGCGTGTGCAAGGCTACAAGCTAAGAGGGGAAAACCAACTTCCTGCAGGGGCACGAGAAACTACCCATAGACGACATTGGAGGTGATAATACCGCTGTGATTATGCCACAAACCAGATGCTTCTCTTCCATGCTTCTCTCTTCCATTCCTCCCTCCTTCTCCATTTCACATGTGCGCTCCTAATCTTTCATGTTTCCTCATACTCTCACCATCTGTCTGTGCTGTAGGGAGTAACGCCTCCACATTTATCAATACACAGGGCACAGGGCTTCCTCCCCCGAGCCACTGGGTTCTGTTCTGACTGACTACGACCAGACACCCCCCCCCCTCAAAATATATCCACCCTTCTATATTTGCACTCACCCTCAAACAGGAAACACCCAGGTAAAAGACCAGAGCACCTGTTGTATAATTACTCTCAGTTAACCATGAACAAAACTTCTCTGAACTGTTTTCACAGTGATATGTATGCTCTCAGAAGCATATTGTTTCATAACATTGTGGTGAGAATAGAACACTATAATCCATGATACCGCACGTAAAGGTGGCAATATTATACTGAGTTACTGTGATATCACAGAAGGATGCGTCAAGAGCTACCCCTAGAGTTGCCAACAGAAAGTGTCAGAAGTACTGCCGCAACACTTCAATACATCTTAATTGTTCACGCTTTGCTTCAACCGACTGAATCATGTGTCTGGGATAAAATTGTATTTCCTGAGAAATTGCAATAGTCGGTGAATGAATTCGTTTTTCTGGTCAGCGGTATACTGAATATCTCGATGTGTCTGACTAGAGGCTGCCTACATGTCTTCCCTGATAGAGGGGTGTTTAAAATCGGTAACATATCTTGGGGAGGGCACAATGTCCCCGGAAGAGCCCATTTGTGTTACTACATAAGAATAGACAGTGTTTTGACACAAACAACTATGTGGACCCCCGATACAGGGCCAGAGGATGGTATGGACACACCAACCAAACAAAACCCTACAAGTCACACGCAACTGTATTCAAATCAGGAGACTCTGGAACATATGGATGCTTGTCGTTTTGCAGTTGGACGCCTAGAAACCATTAGTCAGAAACGTTCCTGCACGCCTCCCATGACAGACTGCTTGCCCCTGTTCAAATGCTCACAAAAGGGGTACAGAAGAATGAAACAGATTGTGGAAATAAGCTATCTAACGTGAAAGCCTACGACAGTCAAGGTTTTCAAGTATGGCATCAGCAGCCAGACAACCCTTTCTCGGCTTTACTTTCTAAAGCTCTGAATCTTTCAAAGTCTTCTGAAGATTGACTTTTCCTCTTTAGCCTTGAGGCAGTCAAGAGGTTCTAATTTGGTTCAGACAGGTTGTGTTCCCAATGGCACCATATTAGACGACATAACCCAGGGAATAGGATGTCATTATGGACACATACATGCTTAGATAAACTACGCTACGAGACAGACAAATAAAACCAGGAAAGCCAGAGGCCTTTAGAAGAACCACAAGCTAGGTCAATTATAAAGTATTTTAAAGTTTGTGTTGAAAGTCAAGAGTAAGAGGACATTAAGATTTCCTTTTCTGCCATTTGAGACTACAGTAAATACAACTACTATTACAAAGCTAGCCAGGCAAGCTTTTGGGCAGACCATTAAAGCCATAGAAATATTTCATTTTTAAAATGGCAGTCATTGAATGTACATGAAAAACAGTCAGACTTAGCTGCTTTCAACACATCCCAAAACAAACATCAGCTAAACTAACAAGAAAAATCTGCCTTACTCACAATGGCCTTAACATGAAGAGAACACACACACAAATGTCCCTTTCCCATGATGATGACATTGAGCAGGGATGGAAGTTCTAACAGTGTCACTTCCTGTCACGTGGCCAGCAGCACCATTGTGCAGCACCATTGTGCAGCAAATTGGCCGGCATCACGGCAGAGTGGGAAGACACATCGTGATCAGGGATTCCCTTGAATAGTCAGGTTTTAACAACTTCTTTAGGCATATCTATCATTCTCGGCTGAGATGACACGAGTTGGTCGATGAAACATTATACTGCCAAAGATGCATGCAACTGTCCGAAGCAAATTGAAAGTTGCTACGGTGAGAATTTTGGAATGCCCCAAAACAGTGAGAAATGTACTTTTTCAAGCAGGTCAGAAGTACCTGTGCTTATTTAAAAGAAAAGACTAAGGGTAGCTATTCATGTTTGATAAGGGTTACAATTGACATTGAAGGCATCACACTTCAGGTTACACTATTAACCTGGCTGGCCACACAGTCTGAGAAGTCTGCCCATGTAAAACCTTTTGCCAATTAAGTCTGTAATTAGCCATAGATGTTAGGCATGCAGGTCTAATGGCGACAGGGCTAATTAGGGTGACGGTAAAAATTAAATGCCTGTCTGCCTGTTAACCTGCTAACATCTGTATTGGATGTTTAACCAATTATAATAAAGAACAACTATATGTAAAGTAACACCTACGGGAGACAAAAGCAACCCAATAGGCCCAATTGCACATGAACTCCTGCAAGGAAGTGAATAGCCAAGCTTCTTTTTTGTCATAGTGTAATAAATACATGATAGAGAACCGTTTAGAAGCACTTGACGTGAACAGTAAACATGTGACAGATTGAACGTCATAGGTCTTTATGTTTCAGGGTTTCACGAGCAGAAATACAAGAACCAAGACATTTGCCCACAGACACAAGACGCTTTATCTACACAAATTGTGTAGTTCAAAAAAGAATGACTAGAGTCAACACTAACAGCCATTGTCCCCCTGTAACAAACTGATTGTACTCCCACACATAATATAAAGCTGTCCCAACACTAGGTGCAGTGACTGGATGAAAACGCTTCCCTTAACTGTTGACCAGTCACTCACACTTTAGCAGACTCTTCTAGCTTTACGTCAAAAACATTTGGGTTATTGAGTCCAAGCCCAGGCACAGTTTATCATCCCAGATTAAGCCAGAACAGTGACTGGGCGATTTTTGCTTCTCAGCCAATCTGATGTCGACTTGATGTGTGTTTTGGAACATTGGACCAGGAGTGCTTCAGCTTTATCTCATGGACAGATGACCTGGCATTGCCATCCCCCTGATACAGAACAGAAGTCATTGTTCCCTCAATGGTGACACTTGCAATTTGCAATTTTTTGCAATTTTTTGGAGCATCAGGGTCTGGCCAGCTTGCCATCAATTAGTCAACCATGAATTCCATATGTACCAGACCTCTTCAGAACGTAAAGACAATTGCCAAAAAGCTGAACTGAAAATTGCAACAGGACAGCGACTCAGAACACAAAAACAAAGCTACAACAGAACGGCTGAAAAAGACAAAATTGAGGATGATGAACTGGAAAAGCAAGATCTTAATCCTATTGAAATGCTGTTGAGGCAGTTGAAGTGGGCCATGCATGCAAAACCACAAACAAGACATAGTTGAATCCGTTTTTACAAACTTCAGCAGAACGTATCACAACATTGGGCACATTGTGTGGCAACTTAAAATGCCAAGGGTGAGAACAGGTATGCAATCACACCTTCACAAGATGAAGGATATTTCATAACGGCTACCAAAATCAGTCTAAAAGTGAACTCTAGCTCAATACATTTAATATGATCTGACAGTTTGAAAACAGGAAAGACTTTTCCACGCCACTTTATATTATTGTGACCCAATGACTGGCCTTATAAAAGTCCCCCCAGCTATCTGAGGAGCTAAGCTTATGTTCTATCCAAACAGCAATTGATTGATATTTCTCTGAAAACCAGCCTCTGTATGCTGCAAGCAAGTGATAAATGAGATACATTAGCACCAACGAAAACACGCAACAATTTATTCCACTCAAATTAACCTATAGACCCGTAAACCAGACCGGCCAACTGTTTTTTTCTGCTGGCTATCCGATTAACATTTAAGCCCAAATGGTACCCTTGCCCTATGGGCCGTACGCAAAAGCAGTGCACAGTGAAGGGAAGGAGGGGGGGAGGGTATGTGATGTGGTGAGGATATTGCAAAACACAAGACAAACTCTTCTAAAGACTCTTAAAGAAAAGTAAGTCTAACTGCTGGAGGAAATGGCACCCAAAAAGGAATCCTCAAAACAGCAGTTTGTAGAGTAGTAGTCAGGCCAAACTGCTAGTCAATAGTGATTGGTAGGCTGCACTCCCCCTGAAGTTAATAACATCACTGGCATTCAGCAGCTTGGCCCTACAATGCCTACTGCCAGACCTAAAAAAGCAGACATGGCGGGCTGTCATGAACATTTCAAATGGCTATTGTGTATGAAATAAGGCGATGCCGGGGGCTTCATCCCCACGTTTCTTATCTTTTTTGGAGAGCACTTGAGCTCAATTCAGACTCTGAATGTTAATATGTACAGCGAAAATCAAACTCCCAGAATGTATTTAAGTAGAAAATCAAAGGCGCTGTCGGGTTCGAAGAAAAGTCTCCTGATCAGACATAGTAAAACGAACAATCTAAGATTCATCTGCCATCTAAAACCCTCCGGGAGATGAAATCTTACAGGTTGGTTTTGGGGTCAGCAGAAAAACCAGCAGCAGTACTAATCCGACTCCATCCTGGATTACAGGACTTTGTCTACTGTGTTCAATCACACACAAGCAGGATTACATGTCAATAGCTTTAAAGATTTTAAGGGATATTTACACGGGAGGGGGGGCAGACTATAGATTGGAAGTGGGCAAAAGACTGTGTGGTGAGGCGTAAGATGCAGAAACCACGATAAGAGTCAGAACGTTTGTCAGACCACTCGTCTGTTCACAGCTATCCCTGGAGGGAGAGCTCAATGCAGGCCTGAGCTGGTTCACGCTTAAAACTAAACCAAGCACTGCTTGATGCTTAAGACAGGTGAACACTACCTCTTAGCAGGTCGGACCCACTTCCCTGCTTAACCGCGGCTGCATGTCAAACCGCTAATGTTATATCCGTGTTGGATGCTTTAAGTTCCAGCAATAGCAGGGGCAGTAATAAGGCCTGGCTGATATTACCATGACAAAAAAATCACAGCACCGGCTTCATTAAATGTCAATATTGAATGAGAGAGTGGTGTGGTGTAGGGAGGGACAAGGGGTATGATAAATGTACGCTATTGCTATTTGAAAAGAGAACGTGGTTGGAAAGCCAAATAGGATCCAGTCACGTAAGCACAGACGACGTTCAGGTTGCCCCAAAATGCACTGTGGTCATCAACACTTACCGGCCACTTTATTAGGTACACCTTGCTAGTACCGGGTGGGAACCCATTTGCCTTTAAAACTGCCTCAATTCTCCGTGACATATTCAACACAATGCCGGAAACATTACGCAGAGATTTTGGACGACATAGTCATAATAGCATCACACGGTTGCTGCAGATTTGTTGACTGCATTTTCGGGGTGAGAATCTCCTGTTCCACAGCATCCCAATGGTGCTCTATTGGATTGAGATCTGGTGACGGTGCAGGCATTTGAGGAAAATAAACTCATTGCAATCTTCAAAAAGCTAGTTTGAGACAATGTGAGCTTTGTGTCATGGCGTTCAGTCCTGCTGATGTAGCCATTGGATAATCAGTACATGGTGGTCATGGGTCTGCAACAATACTCAGGTCGGCAGTGGTGGTAAACAAGGCCCAAATGATGCAAAGAAAAATGTCCTCCACACCATAACACCAACGTTTAGAACCGTTGAGACAAGGCAGGATGGATCAGACCAGGCAACAATTTTCCAATTTTCTGTTGTCCAATTTTCATGGGCCAACGCAACTTGTAGCATCAGTTTCTTGTTCTTAGCTGACAGGAGTGGCACCCGGTGTGGTCTTCTGCTGCTGTAGCCCATCTGCTTCTGCAAACCGGGGTTGTAACAAGTGGCAATTCTCCTCTGACATCAACTTGCCATTTTCGCCCAGAGAACAGCAGCTCACTGGATATTTTCTGTTTTTCAAGCCATTCTATGTGAAACCTAGAGCTGGTGTTGCAGACATATACGAGGAGGTCAACACGATCTGAAATACTCACACAAACCCGTATGGGACCAATAACCATACCAGATTTAAAGTCACATGAATCACCAACGCCTTTCTGATACTTGATTTGAAATTCTGCAGATCGTCTGGACCATGACTGACTGTATTGGGTGGATGCCACGTGAGTGGACGATTAGATATTTGCATTAACAACCGGCTGAAAAGGTTTACCTAATGAAGTGGCCAGTGAGAGAATATATTGCATAATATGTCCAACAATAGTGCAGCTGTACTTGTGCAAATGGTAAATAAAATACCTATATTATCTTCAGTGCAGCGTTGTACATGGCCAGATTGAGCGTTTACAGAGCAAACCTGATTAAAGTGCATAACAAATAGTTTCTTTTTTGCAAACAACGGTTTCCCATTTGTCATGGCCGCGATAATCTTGCCGTTTTGGGAGAGCCAGTTTGAAATGATAGGCCGTTCATGAGCTGTAGTTAAAAGTAGTACACTGTATTGATGAAGGTGCCATTTGGAAAGCAGACTGAGTTGGTAAACAACATATATCATCAAAACAATGTAATGGTATTGATTTTCGTGGTGGATGCACAGCGTTCCTGCTTTGCACGAAAATTGCATTTGTTTTTTTGACAAAGGCCAGGTTCTTCAGATCAGCGCAGAACCAGGAAAAACAGAAAGCAACTAATAGAAGAGATGATCAAATAAGAACTTGGGAGTTTTAACAGCCTCCCCTTCCCCGAAATCAATTCAAGTCAGTGGTTTTACCTTCAACAACGTGCCGTTTACATCTTGGATGGTAATCGGGTGATCACATTGAGTTGTTTATAATTATCCGTGCATTCCACGGGTAATGACCGGTAGCAGTTCCTTTAATTGATCAGTCAACATCCATTGTTCCACAGCCCAGCCAAGCAATTCATATATTTCATTTCTACAGGAAAGCAGTTCTCATTTCCTCCTGATTCTTTAATTGCATTTAGCTTGATATAGTGGAGGTTTATGAAGCAAAAAGGGATAAGAAATAAAGCAAAATATACCACAGCTAAGAGCTGTTCTTAGGCCAGTTATCAGTATGAAGTGGCTTTCAACATACCACCCGCAGAAATAAAATGGTATTATTTAATTGCCCTGTAGGAGTGAGTAATTTCAGAGCCAGCTGTAAATCAAAACCATTTCAAGTCAGAACGGTGGGATTGAAGCAGTAAATAATCACTTTTTTTGAACACATCCCTGCCACAGCAGAGGCTCCGCTCAGCCTCCGTCCTGCAATCACAGCCATCCAACATCAACTTACGTCAAAGTTGTTGAGCGCGTAGGCCAGCTCTCCGCCCCCGGGTGGGTGGTTCAGGGCAGAGTCATCAGACGCCGTGGCCTGGGCAGCATTGGAGATGCCAGAGACCGCCTGCTGCAGCTGCTTGTAGATCAGGTCACGATTCGCCTGGAAGCGAAGGAGAAGACAATTGACAGTTCCTGTACGTTTGTAAAACGGATACATTTCCTGATTGTATTGAACCATTAACAAGAGAGGATGACAATAATGAAACAAAGGGATTTGGGTCAAAGGGGACATCACGCCGAATGGGGCGCATGCCAAAATTACACTTGTGTGCCAGATGCAGTACTGCTGCTAGCCAAAATTGGCCACTAAATACAAGGTCATTTGGGTGTAAATAAAAATAAAATGGCCAAAACAAACTGGTCAATGGGAAACATTGTAAGATCTAATACATAGAAAAAAAACACAGAAACACTAAATGTATTCTATTAAAGCAGCGCATGTGGGCTTTGGCTGAAGTGGATCGACTACAGTGAGAAGCGCTGTAGCTGTTAGAACAGGACACACAGTATCAGAAAGCCCTGTAGCTGTTAGGGGACACAGTATCAGAAAGCCCTGTAGCTGTTAGTGGACACACAGTATCAGAAAGCCCTGTAGCTGTTAGTGGACACACAGTATCAGAAAGCGCTGTAGCTGTTAGGGGACACACAGTATCAGAAAGCACTGTAGCTGTTAGGGGACACACAGTATCAGGACAGACCTTGTAGGCGGCGACGTCAGGATGCTGCAGGCAGGCACGCGTCGCTGTATAGAGCATAGGGATGTTCCTCTGTAGGACACCGCGAGCAGCTGCCATCTGGTCTTTATGATGCACATCCTTCAGCTCCTACCAGGGAAGAAGGGGGAGGGGGGATCAAGTATTAATTATTATTACGCCACTCAGAAACATTACACAGTTTCAACTCAGCCACGCAGAATGATTTGACACAATTGACTAAAACAGAAGAAACCCCAACGTGGGGGGGGGGCTTGGATGACACTCCAGCATTCGGGACTGTCGCGTTATGCCCTCGTCAAAACACTTAAGCGTGACAGAGGGCTGCTTGTCTGAAAACGACCTAGATTCTCCTGTCTGTCTCGGCCTGTCGTTCCCCTGTGGTGGCACGGTACAGTCATAATCAGGGCATTACAATAGGCCCCACTGCACAGCCTAAACACATAGCTCTGCTCTACTGGCTCGCAGCGTTACGACTTCCACCGCCTCTCAGTGCAACAGCCAGGGAGCGACCGCACAGCAGCCATCTGCTGCCTTCAAAACGCCACCCTATAATCTATATATTGTACAATGGCCCCTACGGGCACTGGTGAAAAGTAGGGCACTGTGTATACTGCAGGTAATATGGTGTCATTTAATGGAGCCATCGACTGGGTTGAATGAGAGGACGGCCTGGAAAGGAAATAAACACGACCTCGGCCCTCGTATGCGTAGCTCGGTCACACCTTGTCACTCCGCAGAACTAGCCCTGGAGCCGTGCACGGAATATTCTGACGGTAATATTGGCCCGAACAAAAAAACCTGCAAGGGTTTATTCACAACAATATGTTCGGTATGGCACTGGACCAAATCTAAACCGGACACAAAAAGATGGGCAAAATGAAAGATTAAACATTAGGCCGGAGACAATCATCTCACCAAGGTTGAGCAAAGCGCCGTGACATGACGTCTAATAACGATTAGCATCATACAGGGAATATTTCTCTATAGCCTGTGCATGCATCCTCTCTGAACAGCCTAGTGATGCTTCTCATCCCATTACTCAGTGATGTCGCATGGAAAATTAATCACAAAATGCACTTCACTGTTGACTACAGCTCTATTGCTTCACATGAGAGCCCAGGCCCATGTTTAGGGAATGGATTTTGTCACTCCTTGCAGCCTCCATCCAGCCTGAAAACACAGAACTCATCCTCCCTCACACATCTCCCTGCCTCCTCCCTGCTCAGGCTAGTAAAAAGAATATTCATGTTTAGATGCATCTAATCTCATTGCTAAGGAAAGAGGCTATAGCTTATTCAATTCCCTGCATAGGCTGAGGGAAATGCTGTCAGATTTAAGGCAGCAAAGTAGCTAAGTAAGCCATAAGATAAAAGCAAGTGAAGAAGACACTTGTCCTGCAGCTCTACATTCCTCTCTGCCCGTGTCAACATGCCTCTGGCTCCTCCCCCTCCACCCCTCACTTCCCTCCACTTGCCACAAACACTCCCTTCATACCTGTTGTCGCTTGGCAGCCATCATGTTGAGTTTGTCCACCTCTGGTTTGAGGGCCTTGTACTGGATGCCCAGGTCCTGCTCTGTTAAGGCGCCTCGCAACTTCGTCAGATTCTCCTCCACCTGGACGGGTCACATGAAAAACTTTATGAACACACGTACAAACCCAAAATAAAAAATTCAACTAAAACTGTCATCCATTTGACCTCGCGTTTATTAGTCGCACCCATGTGTTGGGTGGGGTATGGCGGTTGTGTTTGAATTTTTCAGTTAAAAACTTGATGGCAAAAACCACCCATCCAGGCTACATCGTATTGTGACGCATTACAAAGCAGTGAAAACACTATCACCTTCCAAACAGATAATCGTTAAATAAGTGCAGTTCAAATGGATATGTTCAAGAAAAACCTGGAAGTGGAGGCGTGGAAATGGTTGGTTAAAGCACAGAAATTGATACATTTCCATGTGAGCATGTTAGCAGAAGGTTTCCAAGGTTACAACCTAAATGTAGCCAAGGAAACACTAGAATCAAGATTCAGGTGCAACGCTGACACACATCAATCCCAGCCCGCTTTAAACTCCGGATCACATAACTGTTAGTTGAAAATCTCATCTGCCCACATATATTCACATCACTCACAGGCTGCATTTCACCTGGCACCCAACTCTCTGGGGGTGTAGCAGTTCACTAAACCCATGATTCGGTAGGCAGTGCAGTTTTGGGGTCATGGTTCCATTTAGCATGAAAACGAAATGACAAACTAACACCACGGATTTATTCAGGGGAGATACAGCGCAGCTTAGACACAGGGCGTTTTTTTTGGGTTCGCATAGGGGAATTAACAGAGAACACTCCGGAGCGGTTCAGTTAGAACACACGTTCTCTGCACTAATTTCCAAAAGGTTTAGCGGTGAGGCTCCGGTCAAAGGTAGTTAGATTAGCACAATACACATGGATAAGCATGCAATTACAGACAAGTTTCTGTCTGTTGTCGGCAGAGAAATTAGCATGACGCTACACGGCCTCCTTTTCACTCACCAACACATAGCATATTGGTAAACAGAACACCATAACATCTGAAAAGACTGACACCGGAGTCATTCGGCAAATTATATGACTGCAAAGCCAAGTTAACATTCTTTTCCTATGCAATTTCCAGCGGAAAAATTGCATAAATGTATATGCCAGACACACCAAAAGGGATTTGCACAAAGAATTTAGCTATGGAAAATGGTCAGGTTTTCACCCAGAACCAATTCTGGTATAGAAGAGAGACAGGGTTTGAATAATGATCCCATCTATAATTTACAACTAAATGTTATACGCTTGCAGAACTGACAATCATTGGAAATTTTGTCAAAAATTGTGCAGAGTCACCAGTCAGTCACAGAGCTGTACGCAAGTGTAGCAGCACTACTTGTATCATGTAGCCAGCCAGACGCAATACTGACATATACACGGTTTCATAAATGACTGAGAAAGCACCTCCGTGTTGACAACTTGACTACATATAGTGGTTTGTAGCACCAACAGCAGTTTCATTGATTGCGTATTATATTAACTTAAATAGTTAATTGTTGGATGCTAGTCAGAACAATTGTTTTCCTCCAGGATTTTCCCATTTCTCAAAAGACATTAGGGATTCCTTCCAAAGGGAAGCTGGTCCAACCTGCGGGCTCCCAGGACAGAACAGGTTTGATTGGACTGAGCTCGAGCCACACTCATATAATGATGGGCCAACTGAGAGACAAGTACATGAAAGCAAAGAACAGGCGCCAGACAAGCATTCAAATGTAGGTGTAGCATATGAGCATTAATTCAGATTTTCAGATTTTTGCGCACAATTCGTTTTTAATTTGGGGGAAAGACAACAAGTTTTTGTTGAATTTAACAAGCGTAACACCAAGAGAGACATTCTTGATCGTACACAATGGTCTTGACTGAACCAAATTGGCCACCGCCAACAGTTAGACCAATATTGCCACGGGCTGTTCAGCATGCAAAACCTCTCGATCAATAACTGTCTAAGTAGTTCCATGCTTTGTTCTACGCCAAAGGATAGGACGCATAGATCAATAAATGTCATAACAGATTCGTGCATTGTTCCACGCTGTCATAGAAAGAATTTTAGATGGTAGGAAAAAAGTAATTCATGCAAAACACGAGTTTGTGAATCCGTGTTTCATAATGTTTAATGCTTAGTTTTAATAGGGAGAAGACACCTAGAATCTCCAAGTTAAAGAAGTGGGTCTATGCGGGGGCTAATTGCGAACGTGCTGCTAATCATGTATTGTACACCATGGTTGGCAATTATGAATTCTAGAAATGTCAATGGATCTTTGTAGAATAATAATTACAACGTGATCAAAGCGCAAAGCAAACATTATTAAAAAAGAGGCCATTGTTTTGAGCTGAATATTGAAATCAATTGCTACATACTTTGATGTTGATCCACGCTTTAGGAACTCAGTTGTCAAGAAAAACGTTTGACTGCCTAATAACTGAAAAAAACTAAATGCTTTTCTTTTAACGGCTCAGATTTGTGGGTTTCTTTTCCGCCATAAATAAAAGTAATAATAACATATGTGGAAGTTAGACAAGCTAGTGATTGGTAGGTCGAAGAACAATGTGTGCATGTTTCTGTTGACCCTCATCCTCCATCTGATTTTGGCTTCAGTTTACTCGAAGAACTGTAACAAAAAAGATTCAGATTTAACTAGTATCACAACTTCTTCACTGAGAGCCAGTACCTGTAAAGATTAATTTATAAACAAGCTGAATAACTGACTATTGAGGAACCCATTTCTTTGGATTTTGAGATTAAGACCTAAAGGAAAATTGAACAAGCTAAATATTTAGATTTCAAAGACTTTTCAAAGCACACTATCCCCAAAAAGGGGTGATTATCCAGTAGTCCAGAACTGACATTTCAAGACCGAAATCCAAGCCCTCCTGCAAAACCCTGTCCAATTGCTTCCAGGCAATTGCTGTAAATAAAGTCTCCTAAGCTAGTAAAATCTCTATAAAAAGTTTAGGCCTAATTAAAGTGTGCCTCTGGATTGTCATTAAAGCACAATGTTTTGGATACATTCGGCGACTCACCAGAAAATACACAGTATCTTTTACTTATGTCATCACCTCAGTACCACGTCCATGAAACTTGTTTCCCTTTATAGGGAGTTACTGTTTTAAATACTGTCTGTTTGTTTTACTAGGGTATGACAGGAACACAGAATAGCATCCCTCTGAACAGGCCAGGCCGTGTAAGCCAAAACACAGTGTGTGTTTCTGTGTACTCCCCAGGCAGGAGTCCGTGCAGTCTTCAGGCAACAGAGCACAGCACATGAACTGCTCGCCTTAACTGCAGCATGTCTGGGGCACATATGAACATGTCATGGCTTGCTTACTGACTAGACTTACCTATTCACACCATAACTTTTCCCCTACTACAAATAAATAGGGCAGAGATGTGGCCGGTCCAAATACTAAAGATAGTTGCCTTGTACCCAAACGACAGCCTTTTCACCACATAACTCATTTAAGCCCTGGTTTAAAGTAGCATGTAGATAACCAAGTGCAATTTCAAATCCTGCACTAGTCAACCCCTGAGAACTAAATAGACCCATGTCACAGGGCTCGGATGATGGGAGGATAGATTAGGGGTGGGCGATATGGGAAAAATATCATATCACGATTTTTTCAGGAAAAATCACAATTCACGATTTTATCACGATTCTTTTTCAAGTTGCTTTTCAAGACTATTTTGCAAATTACTGAGCTGCAATACAAGCAAATTATATCTCCATTTAAAAAATATAGCGATACAAGGTAACAAAACATAAAAGGGAAAAAAATGTTAAAGTAGCATATTTTAATCACGTGTATATTTAATGGAAGTGCAATGGTGCAAAGAAGCACCTTCATTCTCATCCGCAGCTTCACCATCCATTCACTGTGTAACCTGCCATCCATCTACAGCATCAGATGATCTACTGTGTTATCATCCTGAATTAAATGAATTAGGATGAATTATGAATTATCAAGTAAAACATTTTACTAAAATAGTATGTAGCCTATTTATTGTCTTATGTAACCATACAATACAAAATTAAAACCATGATTTTAAAATGCACAGGCTATGATATTTAAATTTCTAAAGATCGAATAAATGAAAATCCATCAAACTGTATGTCCTATTTTGATGTAATAGATGCTAAAACATTTTAGATCACAAGCGACATGCAATCAAATGATTTGCGCATGATTGGCCGTATATATTGCAACACAGACTGTTGAAATAAAAACATTAGGCTACAGTGTATAATTCGATCATTTACATTTGTAAAATGTATTATAGTAATTACAGCCCAGTAACTAAGGCACTATAGACAATGAAACACGTATTTAACAACACAGTTTGTATATTGGTCACCGTCGGGTATATTCTGCTGTTACCCGGTAGATACATTAATCAATTTCGTTTTATATTTTCGTTCTGTTTATTTAGTAAAACATATTTTTCTTTATAAACGTAGGCCTACCTCTTTTTTTTAGTTCATTCAAATTCAACCAAGCCCATCAATCTATTATCTATGTATATCTCGCAGCTTTTGTCTGCCTGAGCAGGACACGCATACTAACCGGTTGCACTGCGCACTGTGTTCATTAGTGATGTTATGAGTGCACATGAGACCGCAGCAAATTAATCCGTTACATATATCCAGTTTCATATAGATTGGACCAAAACGCGTCAAGTTTCATGTAGACCAGACCAAAACGCATCCAGTTTTATATAGACCAGACCAAAACGGATCCAGTTTCATATAGACCAGACCAAAACGGTGTCCAATATAGATCGGACCAAAACGAGATCAGACCAAAACGCGTCCAGTTTCTGAAAACGGGACAAGGTAAAATGCACGTATTTAGGAAAAGTCATGGAAGAACAAGGCTGTAGCTTTTCAACATTATATATTTATTTTAATTACTAACTACAATGCCCGCGGGCATGGGCTGTTGGCGCTTCTAATGTTAACACGCTGACATCTAGCGCACCGTGCATTGCATGTTGTTACGTAGCTGAAAAAACGCCATAGATCTGCATCTAATTGAACGTGCACTGGAGCGCGATTCTACGATATTTCCGAAAAAGTGAATCGTGGAGACATTTTAATAGTCCACAATTAAATATCGTCATATCGCACACCCCTAGGATAGATGCGCTTAAAATGAGGGTGACAGAACCAATCCACATTAACCATCTCCTTAAGCAGTGGCCACCAACCAGGCAGACTACGACACCTGATTGTGCACATGACGGGTAAAGACGGAAATAGCGTAAACATGACAGGGGGGTCATGTACGTAGGACAATCTCATAGCTGGCAAAGAAACAGGGCGAGACTGGGAACTGCAGTCTTAAACAGTAGTATTGTAGCTTATAATGACCAGCTAACAACCACCACCTGATCTCCTAAAGGTCTGTGTGGTTCTCTGGCTACAACAGAATGTATATGGGGCGTTGTTTTTAGGCAAACACTACATAATGCTCAGTCTCCCAGGTTGGATACATCTCCCACTCATAAAACGATATCCTAAGATTCGTTAACTTACAGGCAAATTAATATAATTTTACAGCACGCATCCCTCTACTACAAAGATCTGGAGGCAGCAGAAGCAGCTAGTGTACAATTATTTCATCATCTACGGGGCCGAATGCAACAGAGCAGGATTTGTAAGCATCATGCCTAGAAGATGGGAAGTTCCCGTTCACACTGGCAGGGGGAACATGCGACGCTGTGCTGTAGCAGTCGGTGTATTGCTAATGTGGCCAATGTATCACGCTCGTGTCATCAACGCAACTGTACTCGGATATATGAGCGCCGGCTACACGATGAGACATGCTTAGATCAGAATGCATATGAGCATGAGAGTCCAAGGACATTAAGGTCTGCACAGACAACTATTTTCTCAGCAGAGCAATGGACCGCAATGTTGCAATATATTGTTAAAGATAGTTGTAAATGGAGTTGTTGAGCCAAAGCATTGCAGCATTTGCAGAGTTGCTGCGTTTGTCGCAGTATTTTTCAGTGAAAAGGGAGCACGACCAAGTAAGAAGTGTTGCAAGACAAGCTATTGTTATTTAAACAGCAAAAGTAGCTCACTGTAAACCACCAAAGTAAATTAATTTGATGCACAGGAAACATTTGCCATTCGGTTCAGACGCTTGGTGGCATTTTATTTATTCATTTGACAATGTCAGGTTACAATTATACATGTCAGACTCTGACTAGCGAGTGGCACTGGCAGGAGATGAGAAAAGTGCAAAAAGCCAGAGTGATGTTGGTTGCGTAACCATGGTAACAAACATCAGAAACAGTTTGAATGGACTTATTGACTGGTTTTAAAGAAGCGTAGATGAAATACCGCATTTCTTGTTCCCTGACATGCATTAATTATTTACAAACATTAGACAGCATCCTTAGTTTTACCGTGAATTTGGGGGGAACATTGTGGCTGTTCAAATCTTTGCTGCAAATATTTCAATCTGTTGAACCATGAAGTTAGTTTACCGTGCTGCCTTATAATCCCCCCTGCAATGTAGCTGCCATATAACATCAAGTTGTTAAGGCAACAGATTTCTGATGGGGGAAAAAAAAAGTGCCATCAGACCCCCCAGGAGAAAAACACTGAAAACACTGACATGTACTGACGGGAAGTCATCAAAACCACTCCCTTACAAAATGGAATTTCACAGCTAACTGAGGTATGATGGAAATCTACTTATTAATAATGCACATATAGAAAACATTATGCATCCAGCTGAAAAGCAAGTTGAGGAACAGTTTGTTAATCACAAATGTCCCAGAAGTAAAAAATAAAGTTGTGTGTAGTAGAAAATCCGCGGTTGCAGCTGTATGAAGGTATAAAAACTTTGAAATAAACCAAAACACTGAAGAAAGTCTTACATCTAAGAGACATGGCGGCAGTTATAAAACACCAGCGAGACGACGAGGCTCACAGGCCATTCTCAGGAAGCCTAACCAGTATGTAGTCTTTATACTGTACCAGTATTTTCTGTCAATATCTCTAGACCCCATGAAACTGCTGCTTTCTGACAGGCGGCAATACGGATCCTAATAAAGGCATAGAAACCGTAACAATGCCTGGAGTAAGAAAAAGTTGCATCTAACAACACATGAACCCTGTCAATACGCTCCAAAGATCATCCAATCTGCCCGAAGCATTGCTATACAGGATGTAGACGCATCCCAACTGCCAGCACATTACCTATGGGCCCCGTTCACAACTAGTGCACTAAATATCAGGGTACCATTCAGGACTATCCTCTCGAGCGCACCTGGAAAGCGTAGCGAGACGAGCAGCAGTGCTAAACACCAACATGATGCCCAAATAAACAATAACTGGCTAACGACCACTGCATGTCAGGGCTGCAGTCTGCCGCCGGTAAATTATGCGCTCTGAGCTTTAGTTATAGCTAGACAAATCTCAGCTAACCCAGAACTAAACTACTGCATAATTGGTGAGACGCCGGATTACGTTCTGGGACCATCAATGCGGAATAGTGATTGGAGGATCACAGATGAAATTAGGAGCTGCACCCCAGAATCAAGTACATGGGCCAAATTTCTCCATGCCCTTGTGAAAAGTCAAAGATGCCAATCAATCATGATTCATCTACACTACAGGCTTATTCAGACATCAGCATAAACAGCAGCCTTTTATGGTGCACCAGCCAACAAGGACAACATAAGCGATGATTATCCAAGTATTTTTTGTTCTTTGTCGCCACTGAAAAGCCAGAAAAATCAAGGGTTATGAGATAAAAGTATATTTGGAGGTCACTAGTAAAAGTGGTGGGCTATAAACAGACTTATGCCAGCAGTAACGGGCCAGAACAAATTGCTTGTTCGTTGTAAACAGATTTTGTGAAGAAAACTCAGAAGAGCACATATCCTGAGGAGATATATATATAAAAATAAAAAAGTGACTTTTATAGATACAAAAACAAATACATAGAGATAACGATTTACAACGAAAACGACGCCTACAAGCAAAATGTCCCCACACTCCCATGGGTACTAGTTACAAGTCGCGCATTAAACAGGGAATAATGGGCCATTCTAGAACATCTCAACTTTGATAAACGATGCCCAGCAAGGCCACTGTACAAAGAGTTGCCTGTAAGGTCATGTAAAAAAATATATAAGAAACACATAATATACAGTAGGAAGGTGAAGGTGATAGATGAACAAAGACATGCAGATGTCTGAGATGTGACTATTTAATAAAGACAGCATAAAGGGACAAAGCTAAGCAAACCGATTGGAAGTGGATGTGACCTAATTTTTGGCAACGCTATAATTTTGTTCGACAAATGAATAAAGAGTTGCACAATAGTGATAGCGAAGCCAGCTAAAAGGTTCCCACTACAGCTTGCACCAAAGCGAGTTCAGTCATATCCTCACAGGAGGAATGTGTTATTCGGCTGCACAGTGTGTGTGTGTGTGTGTGTGTCAGAGGCGAGTTGCCCCACACACGCTGTGAGGTTGAAACGGTGCACAACAAGCTACCGTAAATTTGATGAAAGCTGTGGGTGCATGTTAATAACGCGTTATCACAGTGGTCGGCGTGCTCTCATTGGCGACTCTCACCAGCTTCAGTTGCAGCAGCAGCTTGTAGACGTCCGACATGTCAGCCAGGACCAGCAGGTGAGTGACGGCAGACAGAAGGGCCCTGGCAGCGCGGACCATGTTGCCCCTCTTCACAGATGAACAGGGGTCCTCTGCAAACTCCCCCGACGCCTGCTTCATGGATTCACCTGCGTGGGGGAGGGGGGGTCAACAGTTTAGACGCACACTACTTCTCTAGTACTTCCTCAGGCCTGTCACAGGAATAACACTGGAATACACTAGTTCACAGTCCAGAGTAGTGCACTATGAGATGAGTAGGGAGGCATTTGGGACAAACATGTCTGGGTAGCGGCGACGGCACAGTAAATCTCCAGGGAGCGGAGAGGATTAAAGATGAACTTTTACAGAATGAGAAAACCCCAATATAAATGTGACGCATTCATTAACATAGTTAATTCTGAGAACATCTCCAGGCAGAGCGTGTGTGTGTGAGTTAAAAGTTTAGCAATAGACTCCAAGCCAAGGAAGACTGAAATATATGTGCTAAAGTGGATATAAGAGAAGAAAACAAAGCAGCTAGCCTCTCGGAGTTAATGGTAACCAGTATGCACGAGGCTGAGAATAAGGCTACCACACACAGACACAGAGATTGGGCGACTGTATCATGATATCTTTTTAATTCTGTTTTGACGGCCATTCGCTTTAGATAACTGTCTAAGCATCTGAATCAGTAAGCATCAGTAATCTCATGATACCGTACACAAATATTCTAACTAACAAACTGAGTAAATTCTAACAGCCATATTCTGGGAAAAAGTTCTGGAGAACTGTGAACGTTGATACATGTTCATAAAAAAACATAATTCTATCAGAGTATAAACACAGCATTCCAATACTGAAAAGCAGTTTTCCAACATAAATATCAACAAGAACGACCGGTATAAGCTTAATTCATGGAAATCTTGAAACACAGGGAGGTCCCTTTTAAAAAGACAAAGCGTTTATAATTTTTAGATGAGTTATTTGGTGAATGGCATCACTGGGTTGGAGGATGGTGGAGTGATGCTCAGGTGTGGTAATCCCAGCTGTGTCTGATCTGATGAGAGAGCTGGAGTGGAAGCACAAAGTTGGCGCGTGTGTGTTGGTTTCAGTGTGCCAGTATTTACCATTTAACGTGTTCCTCTGCTCAGCTGCTACATGCATTAAGTAATAGTTGCATGACACATCGTCTGGGTGAGCTAGCAGAGCCATCGGTTCAGGCTAACTTTTGAAAGTACATTGGGAGGTTCTGTTGGGACTTGGCTTTATACCCCTGCTGGCTAAGTGACATCTCGTCCCTCCGTTCACACATCCGTCAGTCTCATCCACTCAACATTTCCCATGACCCTCAGCTCCTGTACTCCGCAGGCAGCGACACCGGGGAAGGCTGTGCTACAGTCAATTTGTCAGCCCCAGAACACACTTCCCTGGTGGGTAGAGGGCACTGTGAAGGGTACCACTCGGGTTGACAGCAGCCAGGGCAGCGGAGCAGCGCGGTGAAGACCGGCTGGGTTGCAGGCTAAGAGTTAATTGCATTACAAAGTTCTAATTTGACATGAAGAGGACAGGGGATGAGAGAGAGACGAACTGAAAGGAGAAAGACAACCGGAAAGGGCAGCATGACACATTAGCCTGCCTAACTCGGGGTCCGTTGCGCCCCACACACACACACAGAAAAACTCACAAACACACACAAGACAGCCAGCAATGATCAAAATAACACAGAAAAGGTGGTTGAATCTGTGACAAAAGCCGGCTAACAGAATGGTCCAGCCCAGCCACGGTGTCCACATTTATTCAGCAGACTAGTGAACAGTCGACTGGGCACACAAATTAGGTGCCTAGCTTCAGACTATTACACGGTCTAGACAGGCCGACACCCCAACTGTTTGCTTAACAGCATGCCGGGCAAATGCACTCTAAATGCATCTCAAATCATGCCACAATCCCTACGAAGTGCACTTGTTCTGACCGGAGATCTGTAGGGATCCTAGTCAAACATAGTGTACTACATAGGCATCAGGACACCCATGGGTCCACATCTACTTTGTTTTACAAAACGGATTAGCCTAGCCTAGGCCCTACATGGCAGAAAACACTGCTTTCCACACCATCACACACACAGCTTGTTAGAGAAGAAATAAAACGAAATCTAAAAGTTAATGGTCAAGCTAAACCAAATGGGTCGAAGAATGGTTTGTGAAATCATTGCAATGCAATAGTCGCAGTGTTAAGTCATGTGACATAAAACGGTATGTGTCTGTGTGAACGGGGCTCATAACTCAGTTCAGATGGAATAACAGTCAACTGCCAGCCATACACATAGGACTTTCTTGACAGTCACTTTGTAACGTCATCATTTCATGGATGCCAGTGGCCATTTTAACAGATTACCACATGCAACATGCAGGTTGATCTCACCAGCAACACAACGAATTTGTTATTGTGTACCCAAACTGAAACTACAATGTTAATTAGGATGGTTAACAATAAACCATTAGAAGGGAAAATGGTAACACTTTTGATTAAGGGTAGTGTTAAAACCGTTAATTAATACATTCATTGACATGGGTAAATTATTTATAAATGCATTAACTAGGTGTGCATGTGTTGATAAACACATTAACTAGTTCAATGTTGTATGGTCTAGTAACTAACATGAACTCATACATGATTCTGAATTGGCAAATAATTGCATGACATGATGCAATTATTTGCCAATTCAGAATCATGTATGAGTTTATGTAAGTTACTAGACATGTTTAATAATCCATGCAAACAAACCTAATTTGCATCAGTACATATTTGGATTTCAATATATTAATGTATTCATTCATGGTTTTGTTACGTCTTTTATTAGTTCCATATTCATTTGTTAACATGTTTATTAACACAACCACATACAGTTGTTTGTAGATAAATATTGTTTGTAGATGCATTAGTTAAATTGTAGTTCTGCTCAATGTTTAATGTATTAATTAATATTTGCGCGTTTCAACAGTTAACAAATCATTAGTTAATGTGTTCAAAAATAATTTACTCATGTCAATTAATGTATTCATTAATGGTTATTACCGTACCTTAATCTAAAGTGTTACCGGGAAAATCCACTGCTAGACAAACTATTTTGGGTGTTTTTCAACATCAGTGGTTCACAAACCTCTCCTCTGGGACAGGCAGTCATTCCATGTTTTAGAAGTTTTCCAGCGCTAGCACACCTGACAGTTTGTGTACTAATTATCCCTCTCTCGACTAGGTGAATCGGATGAAGCAGACCCAGGTTGCAACGTATTGTTGTCGGTCTACTGGTCCCTATGGACATGTTTGAGAACCACAGACACTTAATGAGGAATTGGAATAAAATGGTGTCAGACAACTATGCACCACAGGAGTAAAACATTTGAATGGTTTTACATGCTACACCAGGAGAAACCTACCTATGACATTACTGGTTAATTGAGTAGCTGCTCCAAAAAATAATCAAGTCGTGTTTTGCCAATTGCTAATTAACACTTTTGGTGGGTAGATATGGGTCCCCTTGTTCAGAGGCATTGGATTGTCACAATGTAAGCATCATCGACACCATTGCAAGATAGCCAGGTGGTCTGGCTCTGGAAAGACTGCAGGCTGACATAAGTTTTATTCCCACCCTCAAAATTACGCTTTTCGGAACAAGGGCAGTTTTTAGATTTGAGAGCACACCGCACAATTACCGTAAACATATTAATTGTTTCTAATTGCACAGTGGAGATCACTCGTGAGCGGCCGAGCGCCTGCAAACTCAGACACAGCCAATTACGTTTCTGATCTCAGTCTACGGCGGGTGCAAAACATTGTGGCTCAGGTCTGATGCTCAGCAGGTGGTAAACCTGTTGTGTTTGTGGCGACGCATTACAATTTTGCAGTAGGTACGTAGCATGGCTAACTAAGCACCCTAGCGACATATGCTACGCAATACATCGGTCACAGAAATGAGATGAGGTTCTTATATGAAACAGCCCTGGGTACCTGCCCACCAGGAACACAACAGCCAACAGTACCTGCGCTCAAATACACAAAAGCCTGTGGTACCAGTCCTCTACCACGTCCATGAAATAACAGCAGCCATCTATCAATCTCTGCTCTTACGTGTATAACTAACTATATCTATACGCACACAGTATTTGACAAATGTTTCCATATCTGACATTTGTCTCCGTATCAATGTCTAAGCTGATGCCTACTTACTGCACATACTGTTAACAAAATATAAAAATGTAAGGTATATTCTGACATGTGATTCTCTGCAATCCGCAGTGCCACTTCAGGGATCCCAGTGTACTTCCCAATCACTCCCTAGTCCCTACAAGGTACATGGTCCCAAATAGTGCACAAAGCAGGTATTAGTGCACACATTTCGGAACCAGGCCCACTGCCAGTCCACCTTTAATCCTGCGGTTGCCCCGTAGTGGATCTGATCAATACGGCCATTTTGAGGAGATTGCCATCAAAGTTCCTTTTAATAAACTCTCATCATTCTCATCTTCTGTCGCACAAAAAGACACACAAACAGTGGGAGGGAGCAAGGAAAGCACAAGAGAGAAAAGGCAATAAAGTAAGAGCAACCAGGAGAGGTTAGGAAGGGATAAAATCCCTCCAGCTGTGATGCTTAGAAGAATCAGTCAATCATCAGGTTAGGTAAAGGTGCTGACAGGCAGGGAGATGGCGTGATTGGAAGACTGAGATGTTATTAACAACCTCCCACAACAACTGTTTTAAATCAAGAAAACCACACGGCCGGAATGAAGAATTTAACATGCGTACAAAAGCATATCTGATACGCAAGCCTTTAACATGCTTGGCAAAGCCCAGCCCCTTCCGCTCCCAAACCATTATATATTAGTCTTTATTTTTATCCCGATTCAAACAGCTGGTAAGCCTCAGCTGGGGATAAAATGTATTTTATATGCATGGGCGAGAGGCCAGAGGCTCTGTCCACAAACACCCCCACCGAGCTAGAGGACAGCTAAACCATGACAAAATCTACAGCAAAGCTGACACACTGGAAAGGATGACCCCAAAAAAACACAAGGTAAAATTCAAATGCATAGTACCTGACCAATGTGACCAACCCAAATTGAAATAACGAGCGCAACTATGGGCAGCCTCAGCGTTCCCACTTTTGCCATCAACGCAGGCCGCTATAGGCAGATCTGGCTTGGAGAGAACAGACTGAGGTGGATAAGGAGAAGCAAATTCAAATCTCCTTTCCTCATTAGAGGATCAAATTTCCCTCAGGTCACATGGGCCAACAAAGAACTTGAAAACAAATCAAACATTGATAAACTCCCATCTGCTAGGCTAAATACCATAATGTGGCACCACGGGAGAAAAATCTGCAACCCGTTGGCATAAAAAAGCAAGCAGTAGAGCAAACCCAACCAACACTTCTCCTCACTGTCCCTTGGCATTTAGAACACTAGGTAGCTTTCAAAATGCCTTCATTTAAAACTTGAGTGCAAAACGTATATGTATTTTCCGTTTGCTTCAGCGAGCAAACAAACGTGTCCCATGCCAATCGTACACTTTGATAATAGAAACACAGAGACAGAGAGCGGGCGCTTAGGCCTGGTAAACGTCAGCATTACGAGGCAGACCACGCTCAGTGGAGCAGTGTGGCAAAGCCATAACTGACAGGCTGGCTCGGGCACAAGCCCGGCAGAGCTGCCGAATTCCTGTCCAATGACAGACCGCCTGGCCCGAATGGCATACTGTTCCCTAACTGAAGTGCACAGACACTAGAAGTGCAATATGAAAGGAAATGGAGTACTATTTGGGACAGAGACAGAAAAGCAGAGGCAGGCTGAAATTCCCCAGCACTGACAACACTGCCGGCCTGACTGTAGTGAGCACTGACACATCATACAGTAGGTAGTCTCGCCCACCATCCACCCACTGAACCAGATCACCAACAGCAGCAGAAAGCAGGTGAGCGAGAGTGGAGCTGTCTGGCTCAACAACTCAACTGAGATTTATTCCCTATGTCAACAGCTGATAAGTACCAGCAACCACGCAAAGGCAGGGCAGTTGTCGCACGAGACGATGAGTTCGATGGAGACGGAAAGACAACGCCGACCAAAGGGAAAAGAGCGGCTATTCTATAGCAGAGTCAACTAAGGCAGACAGCACGAGAGGCCCGCTCCTTAACATGCGTTCACTAGTAGGATGGCCCTGTGTCGCAACACCATTCCACTCCACTTAGAATAAATAACAGGTTTGCTGTACATTCACTTCTCAAAACCCACAAGGAATGTGTTAGCTAAATATGGAAGCGGGGGGGGGCATGCTACATACTACAGAAGATTGATGTTTAGGGTTAGTTAAGGCGGAAAACTTGGGTTCCGTGAGACATAAGTGTTTTGGCGCCATCTCAGAGAGCATTATTTCCATCCTATACGAATAAAATATTACTCAGGTCAGTTGGCTACTATGGATTAGTAGCGGTGAGAACTCATGATAATGTTATCACTATGCCAGATGTCTGTTGCTGCAGCAGGCACCCACGTCAGCTGCTACTAACACACACACACACACACACACACACCTGGATCAAAAGTAGCGAAACTGAGGCGTAGATCAATAGACTGAAGTCACGCTTCACCTCTTGCTGTTAGATAAATGTCTCCCACTGCTGCTAGATTATATGCACAAACAGATTTAAATGCAGTTCTGACGATTACATTGCAGCATCATAAGTGCTGCGCAGAAGTAACATTTACAAAACGCGCATCAATATAGCTGGGAGCCTTCACCATCTCGTAAGACTGAGATCTTTGAGATTTTGCACTTTAACATTTGAAATAAGGCAACTGGTTGCAGAGAACAAAAATGTAAATCCATAACCAACGAAACATTCAAATGGTTTGTTCGCTACCAGACACTGATAATTCAGAAGCAGGAGCAAAGGTGTTCACACAAACAGGTGTCTTATGAAAAGGAGAGCCCATCAAAACCACATAGTACCCCACGTTGTGGTACCAGTCCTTGGGGGGCATTTTTTAAGAGGCAACTGATTAACTTGGTCCCTACATGAGTGGTTGAGCCACGCTATCTGCAGAAGAGATTAACATATTCTATAAAATATTGTGCCATGATGCCCAAATTTCTAATAGAGTGCTGATTTCGTTAACCTGGGCTTCTATGCAATACATCATTTTTCTCATTAGGTGGGCCTATAAAACATTTAGGCAGTTTGTCAATTAGTTTTTCGCAAAACAAAACCAGAAATGCACCCATTGTCCAGAGCATTGGGGGTTGAAAAAAACAGCGGGAGTCGGGATTTGAGGAGAGACCTGGTCAGAAAAGCTGCTGCTAGAAGACAAAATGGTGATTTCATTTGAGGAAGATTGGATGGCAGCCTTCTGACAGGAATGCCACGGGAGGCATGAAATTTCATTTGAAAAAGAATCTGTGTCAGTATGGTCCCAGGGGGCAGGTGAAGGAAACAGGCATTTAAATACATATGAGATCAATGACATGTAGTTCTGCTACCTTCCATTTTTCGCCCTCTCCACACACGTGCACATGCGCGCGCGCACACACACACAAAAGTTCCAGTCTTCTGCCATTCTCGCACTGCTGCTCCATCACCCCACCCATCCTAAAATCTCTTGATGAAGGAGTCCTATCCTTGCACTTCCCTCATTTCCTCACACCTTCCTCCATCGAGCCATCACTTCATGAAGGAGTCCGGCTATGCTCATTCCTCACCCTCCCTCCATCGCTTCATGTTGCTCTACTATGCACTCCCGTGTCATTTCCTAGGCAACAGTCATTCAGGGCAATCTAGAATATAGACATTCCTGATAGCAGAGCACGGAAGAGTCACTAAGCACTACACCAACAGTCGTGACAATCCCAGTTTAGCCCTGGAGTGAGCTCACTACATACCTAGGATTAGCAACCCGACTGTCTCAAACACTAACTATTCATCCTGAATTCTGTGCCATGCAAATCCATTATGCCCACCAATATGTCTGTAGAGACAGCAGGGCCCTCTAGCTCCAGGCTCCTCCCTACTGGGACAGGTACATGAAGAGGACAAGACAAGAAACAGGAGGCTCTTCAATTGATAGCATCTTACTGCATCTTCCATCTTCTTATTTAGGACTGTAACTGCTTAGTGCATCTTTGCTTGACATACTTGCAATACTTAACCGTTGAGCTAAACAACATCTATTACACAAACTCACGGCATTGACGTGCAGAATACAGTACAAAGACGAAAGCAGGTGCTGAGCACCTGACCAGTGTCCATTTAAAAGTCAGCAGGACTGTGCTGCCATTGACAATTCTGTTATATTTAGAGAGTTGGTTATCGGGCTACAGTGTTTTCGCCGCTGGCCTTGTCCTTGCTAAAGCACAACAATCTGGTCAACATATCAGAACAGTGTCTCAATGCTGACTGCTTACAGAAATGCGGGAAGCAAAAGTACAGGAGGGAATGTACTGAGACTATAGGAAAAATATAGAAAGTAGATTTCCATCAACGAGGCAAACTATTCAAAGCCACATCTCAGTTGTCACACAGAGAAGAAATATGATTCTGCCTTATCCATGTTTTGGACTGTAATGTAAGTAGAAACACTTCAGAGTAAAGGCTTTGGGAAGGCGATGCAATATGGTGGACGTCACAACAACTAACTCATAGCATCAAAAATCCTTCGAAGGACCGCATATAGGTTGATTGATCTTGCCGTGACACGTTACTATCCACCTTCACGGTTAAAACCAAACCAGACCGGGTTTCTAATCCACCGAGCAATGAGCAGAGTGACTTGACAGGGTTAAACCTCTCGATTAACCTGCCTCCTCGCCTCCCCCTTTCTCCCGCTGGCGGAAAGTGGGGGCAGGTGGGTACAAGAAAGGGACTCTAGCATCTAGAAGTAATGACATTAAACAAGGCAAAGTAAAAAAGCAGGTTGGTGATGCATGGCTCTAGGCTGGCCACTACACTGAGCTACTATACACAACAGCGCAGGAGACTAAATGGCCGCAGGGTAGAGTACAATGGATGATTCAGCACGGCAACATGAAAGCAATGGTTGGCTCAATCACTTGAAGCAAAAGAATGAATTAGTATGGGCATTCGTAGTGCTCAAGCCAAACACATTCGCCCTCCTAACCAAGTTAAGATCATCATTTAGTAATATTTAGGCCATCCAAACTGTATACATAACTAGGCATAAAGGTATATGCCTACAGACCAGGGTTGAGTTGCAACCGCTCGTAGACTCACAGTACCTTGTTTGCGGACATCCTCGACAGCCGCAGTGAGCTCATCCTTAAGGAACTGACTCTCCTTGGCGATCTTCTCGCCTTTATCCAAGAAGTTCAACGTGGCGTTCTCCACAGACGCAGCCAATACGTGGGCCTTCTTAGAGCGACCCTTCTTCTTACCGGACGGACCCTTGTTGCTAGAGTTCACAAGGGTTGTTACCTTTTCAGAGAGATGGAGAAGGTTCAGTAGATGTGACATGCACAACATTACACAACCAGCGGACCATTGTAACAAGAAATCTCACATTATATCTAGCCTTGCCACCGTTATATAAAAACAAAACTTTTGTATTCTGACCTGTGTAACCAGGGGCTCCAGCAGCCTCTCCACAGCAAGAGTGCGGATCTCTAGGCTCTTTGGGTCCCATTTGAAGTTGATGTTGGCCGTATTTATGGCAGTCATGTTCACTTTGTTACTGTGGAGAAAAGGAGATGAAGACTAAATGTAAGTTGCTGAAAACCCTTCAGATTGACAACAATGGTATACAGTATCACCATATAGGACTTATCTACTAAGCTATTTAAACAGTGTGTATTATAGCCTAATGAGAGTCTAGCCACCACAAAGCTTAACTGCTTGCTGACAGAGAAGTTAATTGAAAAAAAAACTAACACTGAAAATGCATATTCTCAGAAAAACATCAGTGATAGCAAGATTTCCCATATCAGCTTGGCATAGTTTGATAAATGGTCTGACTGTTTATCAAACTATGGTAAACTGATTTGGGAAATCCAGTGGAACAATGTATGAACAAATCACCACAAAATGTCTACACGTCCAAAACAGAAGCCTATCTGCTATTAAGGCACATGTTAACAAAGTAGTGGACTATGCAAGGAAGAAGGTGCCATTTTGTGACATGGCTACTCAGTCTAGACAAGTATATGCAGGGTCCAGTCACTGCTCAGCTCTGGGGGCATCCTGATTATCCCTGCCCCGCAGTGCGCGATGATGGCAAATCAATAAAACCGCTGTTACTGCATGAAAAGGAAAATCGAAAATGGGCCACAATGTTACTTCGCTCCACTTAACGGCCCTCTGTCTAACCAGGATGGGGGAGAACAGCCTCTCAAAGAGGAAGCATCTCCATATTTATGATGGCCTGTGTCTGGGAAAAAACACTGTTTCCTATATAGTTTACCAAGTCAACTATACCGCTGAAACTGTTTACTGGTGTACTTTATTGCAATGCAAGCTGAAACTACTTGAGGACCAAAGAATGAGTTCAACAAAATTAGGTTCTGAAAGTTCTCCTAAATAACGTTGCGTCATTATAATAATAGCGCTTGTTGCCGACTGTACAATAGTGCTTTAATGGGAAGAGTATAAATAATGGGGAATAACTTTGTGTTCAAATTCAAAGTTGTTTTTACACGTTTTAGAGTGTTAATGAAGAAAATTGTTTTGCTTAAACTACGTTTAAATCCCGAACTGGAAGTGTTGGTGGAGAGGGCGGTGGCCAACTCGTTCCCGTTGCGTTGGATGCGTTTTAAGTTTGACTTTCGTAGGAAGTTCCCGAAACGACTTAACTGTATTCATTTAGGTAAGAAACTGGTATGAAATCTGTTTTGATACTTTATGTGATATGGTATAGCAAAAACACAAACATACCTGTTTTCTGGCGATTTAGCCAACTTCGCCTAATGTGTTACTAACACTGTTAGCTACCTAGTTACTTGACCAGCAGTAGACCCGTAGTAACGTCGTCACGTCGGACATCCCAGAATTTAAAACTTCAAAAAAGGTACACTTGTATTCGATACGACACTCAAACTATGAACAAGTACAATAATTTAAATTGATGTTACAATTATAGTGCATTATTTAACAGCCTGTTCGCTATCCAACCCTTACTAACACCGTGTAGTGCATGTGTTTAGTTAGCATTAGCTAGCCTGTTAGCACAATAGCTAGCTAACTACAGACATTGTATTGCATGTGTTTAGTTAACATTAGCTAGCGCGTTAGCACAATATAGCTAGCCAACTACAGACATTGACCCCAGTACAGTTTACTAGTTTCACACCAGGTAGAAACAATTACAAAAGTGTGCCGACAAACTGAATATACACAACACACCCGAACATGTCGAGTGTTATTTAACTTTAAAAAAAAACCTATAACAACAAACTTATTTTAGGAAAAAACTTACCGAAAGACAATGCTCTTTTAAAACAGCTCAAAAAAACGCCTCAAAATGGTGGAATGGAGTCGGGAATTCTTTGGGCGCTCGGGAAGTTTTCCTCTTCTCTAACTGAAGCCACGCCCTGGCGCGTGCTATTAAACGGACAGGTACGGGTGTTCGATAACGGCTAAAAGACAAAGCATGCGCGCGGCGACGCAAGTGAAAATACAATGGGGATCCGCTACTTTTCGGAAAGTTTCGGTCAGGAATGTTGGGGGAGCGCTGTCCCGGTCGGGTTGCTCAACAATACGGGGAGGGGTAATACAATAACGTAGCTACTTCCTGAAGTCACCGAGAGGCGGGTGGGACCGGCTGTGGTTCATGCCGGGGAATTCTGTTATCAGGTGTTAAGGGCGTGGTGCTGACATTACCTAATAAGGACTTTCTAAGAAAACCTGTGTGTGTTATTTAATCATCATTTTTTTTATCAATTTAGCTGGAATATCTTTGTGGCTAATTTCCAGAGGGAAGGATTTTAACACTGATTTAATTTAACTTTTATATTTTATAGCATACTTACCTCGTGAATTGGTCTATGAACTGTTGTTGTACTAAATAAACAATTGTATACACAGGGTAAAATACCAGTAGGCTATAACAACATGACAACAACAAATTAAATGAAATATGCAATTAAAACATGGATACCTCACACTGAATTAAATCATTGAAATCTAAATAATTTCCACAACATTTTTGGAGAATAGCAACAGGGGAGTGAGCATACAGCTGGAGGTCTTTCAGGAATTTTGTGTATCCAACAGGTGGTCCTGACCAACTGATTACTCATGTATCTGGGAGAACAAGTACAGGAATTCCTGGTGGTCTTAGTCTGAGGGAAGAAAATGTCATTGGTTGAATGAATGGATGAGCAAATACATGAATTCTTTGTGTAAACAATGAACCGGGGGAGGGGTGGGTCCAATGAGGATGGGGCCTGGGAGCCCTGAGGGAATTTTAAAGGATGGGACATCCTTTTTTTCTTTAGTTGTTATTATTGTCTAGGTTTTTCCTTTTTCATCTGTTGTTTTGAATGTTTTTTTGTTATTCTGCTCATGTTTTCATTTGTTTAAAAAAATCACAATAATCACAGTGTTATACAGTATCTGTATAAAATAGTATAACATATTGTAGGTATATCATACACCAGGCATACTGGTTGCTAAAGACCCAAACAATTCACCAGGTTGTACCACAAGTTGTTTTAAACATACTTTTACATAGTTTTTCTCCCGTAATATCCCATTAGTGGTTAAGGCTCAGCTTCATCACAACAACACCAAAACTGAGTAAGGACAGTTGATGTTGAGATATGTGTTTTCTGAAGCCAGTTTGGTTCGTATCATGCTGCCCGTTCAACCAGGAAGTCCAAACCAAAAATCCTCATGAGGCAGGAGGAACAAACGCATACATACAATGAGTCAAGGAAACCATATTTGATCATTAATCCCCCCAAACCTGGACCTAGCCAATTTAAATTCCCTGCTTGATACCCTCGGCTAATATGTTAGCAGCAGGATTTAAACCGTGGTCTTTTAAGAACAGAGCTAACAGCTTCAGAATCTCTGGCATTTAGGTGCCCCAATACAATCTTTTTTAAATTCACATATACGGTTGTAAATCAACTTTGTAAAACTCTGGATCTCAGAGTGCAGCAAACTAAAGATCCTGAGAAAGTTAGAGCCGAAGCTCCTCTGCATTTTACAATTGGACCATTAGATGAAACCTCAATGGACATCCTGAACATTAACTAAACATTGCTTTTCTTTTGTACAACTGGATATACAATTAGGTTTAGCTCTTTTTGCACAATTTGCATATTCACTATCATGACATATGCATACTCATATGGACATTTGAAACTAGAACCAACATTGCAAATTTTTTGGGAACATTGTTCACACATCTAGACATTGCTCCTTCTCACTATTCAGATACATGTAACACATTCTATATTTACCCATTATATATGCCAACCATGCATTGTCTTTCTTGCCAAACTGTTTGTGTTTTGCTCTTTTTGCACTGTGCATACTGTTTAAAATGTGTGTATAAAATGTTGAAGCTAGGGGTCAAAACAAGTTCTGTGTATGTGTAAAGAGACTTGGCGAAATAAACCTGATTCTGATTCTGCCAGTAAAACTAAATATTTTTTCGTAATAATATTGCTTAAAACTGTCATTTGGGTGAACTACCCATATTATTGCACAAATACAACTTCTTAATAACCGAGTGCCCACCTGATCTGCCCCCAACCCACACACTGTATTTGAAATTCAAAGTTTATTTTAATATTGTTTGATGTATGATTAAATCGCTAGGCTGCCAGGTGAGCCGTCTAATCAAAGTAAAACATTATCATTCTTTTGTCATTCGAGCAGACTCTTAGAATTAATCCAGAGAGATATTATGTAGGCAATAAATCATGACACTATGGTCAGTCCCAGAACCGAGCACAAGAACGATGTGACTATCCAGTCACTAAAGCACTGTGACATTTATTATTCTCGGCACAGTCAACTGTGTCTTTGGCCCTGTCCATCTTAACAACTACCCACTCATTTAAGAAAGTTGAAGACCGTGGGAAGCCTTTCTGCTTTTTTCCAGCATACACTTTCAGCAAAAGTCACATGGGTCAACAGAAACTGACTAACCTGACTCAGTTATCTTTCTGGATGCCTGAGCTACCAGGACATTTCTGCTGACGATGGCCCCCTGCTTCCTGGACGAATGTTAACAGTGTGGTCAATATGGCTGGAACCTAAAATATGTTCATCAGCTTGGTGCGACCAACGACCATGGCGAACTACTTTGACCAAAGTCTTGAGCTCTGGTCAAATATAGTGCATTGCAGTGGAACATGGTACCATTTAAGCGTGCGTACTGTTATAGACTAATTAGCTGCAAACACCTCTTAAAAGACATCACAACTCCCAGAGTCTGTTTCCGAAATAATTATTTTTGGTTTTGTTTTAAGTTACGATACAGCAAATGTACTGATGTTTTTATGACTGGGAGGTATTATGATACAAGATTAAATATCTGAGGTAAATAAAATGTTTTTACCTTGTAAATAGGCTTTTATCCCTAACGTTGCTCGATAATGACATCAAAGCCGGTGTTTAAGAACAGCTGGGATTACAGTCCACGATCTTTGGTTTTGGAAGCGATTCAAAGACGGGTGCACAGCAGCCACTCTCAGTCGGGAGGAAATATGGTGATTCAATTTAAACGGTTGTGTCAATGTATTTTACAGATGATAAATTATAGGCCTAAAGAATAAATAAGTAATGACATCTCCCCTCAGATTACCCTTAAATATAGACTGCCTTTTTATTCTCTCATCATTATAATTATTGATGTTAAGGTTCGGGGACATATATGCATTTGGTTGAGGCTTAGATGAGAACAGTTAGCTCCTCGTCTCATTTACAAATTGGCAAGTTTATGGAACGCATTGTAGATAATCAGTTTTGTGCACATGGGTGAAATAATCTCCTTATTCTTGTTGAATTTCGACAGTGATTTCTTATTATTTCTAATTGGCCCAGAGCTTGCATATAGTGACCAGCCGGTGTGAATGTAAATATTATATTTAAATATTGATTTAATGTTGTTTTAAGACAATCGTTGTCGTTTAAATTGGTTTAATATTAATTTGAAAGTGAAGTGAATTTGTTTTAATAATAGTCTATGGTTTTTGCCCTAATAATTAAACATCACCAAAATGCTTCAATAAAGCAGAAAAAACATAAGTCTGCAGTAACTGGCGAGCGAGAAATGCAACATATTATATAGGTCATTTGAATTAGATAATTTATTCCCATAGGATTTGTATTATTGGGGTAGGTCATGTATTGTAATGTAAAATAAATCACCACATTACTAGTTCAATCCAAAACAACATAATTGCGTTTTGAGTGAAAGCCAAAGTTTGACATCTGCTCCACATTGTTTGAGTAAGGAAGCAATAATGTGAAAGGACTGCGTTTTGTGCAAATTAATAAAACATTGCCAAAATGAAACGAATCTCGGATGCAATTGGCTTCTTAATATTGCAGACTATGGCCTATTTTTCCAACATATGATTAAGTATAAGCTTTTGGTGGCTCTGTTTATCTGAAAGGTCCATCCTGACAAATGCCCCAATCCCAATTCATAAGAAACATCCTGATATCATAATGCTTTACAGTTGGAATGGGGTGCGTTGGGAGATGTACCGTGTTGGGTTTGCATTTAACCCAAAGAGTTACATTTTAGTTTAGTCTAATCTCTAAAACACAGACGCATTAAATCCTATGTAATTTTGTCCCGTTTAGTAAGATTGGTCAGAAAACAAAACCTTTGGCCACTTGGTGATACAATATAAACAGGATTTTTTAATCAAATGTCCTCTTCCATGCTTCTCTACCATACAGGTCAGATTTGTGGACTGTTTAGGAGATTGTCTTCACAACAGTTATGGCCATACAAGCCTGTTGATCTGTTGTGGTGTATCTTTGTAGCCTCTCTAATCAGCCGCCTACTAGTGCAGTCATGGAGTTTGGAGAGATAGCCTTATCTAGGCGGGGCCTCGCCTAGACGGTGTCTTGTTTAGGTAGGCCTCATCCAGGCGGGTCCTCATCCAGGCGGGTCCTCATCCAGGCGGGTCCTCATCCAGGCGGGTCCTCATCCAGGCGGGTCCTCATCTAGGCGGGGCCTCATCCAGGTGGGGCCTCATCCAGGCGGGTCCTCATCCAGGCGGGTCCTCATCCAGGCGGTTCCTCATCCAGACGAGTCCTCATCTAGGCGGGGCCTCATCCAGGTGGGGCCTCATCCAGGCGGGTCCTCATCCAGGCGGGTCCTCATCCAGGCGGGTCCTCATCCAGGCGGTTCCTCATCCAGACGAGTCCTCATCCAGGCGGGTCCTCATCCAGGCGGTTCCTCATCCAGACGAGTCCTCATCCAGGCGGGTCCTCATCCAGGCGGTTCCTCATCCAGACGAGTCCTCATCTAGGCGGGGCCTCATCCAGGTGGGGCCTCATCCAGGCGGGTCCTCATCCAGGCGGGTCCTCATCCAGGCGGTTCCTCATCCAGACGAGTCCTCATCTAGGCGGGGCCTCATCCAGGTGGGGCCTCATCCAGGCGGGTCCTCATCCAGGCGGGTCCTCATCCAGGCGGGTCCTCATCCAGGCGGTTCCTCATCCAGACGAGTCCTCATCCAGGCGGGTCCTCATCCAGGCGGTTCCTCATCCAGACGAGTCCTCATCCAGGCGGGTCCTCATCCAGGCGGTTCCTCATCCAGACGAGTCCTCATCTAGGCGGGGCCTCATCCAGGTGGGGCCTCATCCAGGCGGGTCCTCATCCAGGCGGGTCCTCATCCAGGCGGTTCCTCATCCAGACGAGTCCTCATCTAGGCGGGGCCTCATCCAGGTGGGGCCTCATCCAGGCGGGTCCTCATCCAGGCGGGTCCTCATCCAGGCGGGTCCTCATCCAGGCGGTTCCTCATCCAGACGAGTCCTCATCCAGGCGGGTCCTCATCCAGGCGGTTCCTCATCCAGACGAGTCCTCATCCAGGCGGGTCCTCATCCAGGCGGTTCCTCATCCAGGCGGTTCCTCATCCAGACGAGTCCTCATCTAGGCGGGGCCTCATCCAGGCGGGTCCTCATCCAGGCGGGTCCTCATCCAGGCGGGTCCTCATCCAGACGAGTCCTCATCTAGGCGGGTCCTCATCCAGGTGGGGCCTCATCCAGGCGGGTCCTCATCCAGGCGGGTCCTCATCCAGGCGGGTCCTCATCCAGGCGGGTCCTCATCCAGGCGGGTCCTCATCCAGGCGGGTCCTCATCCAGGCGGGTCCTCATCCAGGCGGGTCCTCATCCAGGCGGGTCCTCATCCAGGCGGTTCCTCATCCAGGCGGTTCCTCATCCAGACGAGTCCTCATCTAGGCGGGTCCTCATCCAGGCGGGTCCTCATCCAGGCGGGTCCTCATCCAGGCGGGTCCTCATCCAGGCGGGTCCTCATCCAGGCGGGTCCTCATCCAGGCGGGTCCTCATCCAGGCGGTTCCTCATCCAGGCGGTTCCTCATCCAGACGAGTCCTCATCCAGGCGGGTCCTCATCCAGGCGGTTCCTCATCCAGGCGGTTCCTCATCCAGACGAGTCCTCATCTAGGCGGGTCCTCATCCAGGCGGGTCCTCATCCAGGCGGGGCCTCATCCAGGCGGGTCCTCATCCAGGCGGGTCCTCATCCAGGCGGTTCCTCATCCAGACGAGTCCTCATCTAGGCGGGGCCTCATCCAGGTGGGGCCTCATCCAGGCGGGTCCTCATCCAGGCGGGTCCTCATCCAGGCGGGTCCTCATCCAGGCGGGTCCTCATCCAGACGAGTCCTCATCTAGGCGGGGCCTCATCCAGGTGGGGCCTCATCCAGGCGGGGCCTCATCCAGGCGGGTCCTCATCCAGGCGGGTCCTCATCCAGGCGAGTCCTCATCTAGGCGGTGCCTCATCTAAGCAGGGTCTAAGTGATGTCATACACAATTCACTTCAAATAATCATCTTTTTCATGCACCAGGGGGCATTGAAGGTTTAACAAATAAATAAAAGTTTTTACCCATCTCCTGTATCTTTTCACCAAGTTTCTTGGTGCTAATTGTTTGGTTTGCTAACATCATGGCCGTGCAGAGACCTTTCGAGCAACATGTGCCTAAATTGAAGGAAAGGTTCTCCCTGGATTTATCTTGTGACGCACGCCTATTGATATGCTCTAAGCACTTCACAGAGAAAGACATGATAACCCGTTGGAGTGAATGAGGAAACGCAGGCACAACCAAAAAGCCCGCTATGGAATGGGGGGGGGGGCATGGCGACGAGCCCTACCTGTGCATAAGCCTGCGGGCCAAGAGGACACTAATAGAGTCAGGAAAAACGGAATTAAAGCATCTAAACGATGAGGCGCTAACAACAGACTTTCTAAAGGTACTGTCACTTCGCAGATCATTGGGTTGTGCGCCCTATAAGGTGTAGAGGGCCATTTAGGACACAGCTTGGCCAGGCAACTACTGTCAAGTGTTCATGAACACAAACAGACAGCTTGGTATCGGGGGTTAATTCCACTGCCACATTATTGGTAGTCAGTCGTACACCTTGATTCACACTAAACTATCTAACCTCGGTTGGAGAAAATAATTGATGTTTGTATGATTGATTGATTGATTGATTTTGTTTATTTAAGTGTCAAACACCCTTTTATGGTGCCCAGCCCTCATGGGATTATTAGACACTACTGTCATCATGTCACAAATATCTCCAAGTAGCCACGTGACATAACACAGAACCCAACCTAGCATAACAAACCACTAAAAATAAGTACACATACAAATAGAGGTAGCTTTTCATATGGGATACAAAATACTTTGCCGCAGATACCAGGCATTTTCTATAAATTTTGCCAAAGCAAACACATTATGTTCAAACATCCAGCACAAAATCTCCCCTTCATATTTCCAAAATATATCAGGATTTTTTAACTGAATTAATCCAAAAAGAGAGTTCCTTAAATCACTATATAAAGGACAATAAAAAACAAAATGAAATTCATCTTCCACAACCTGGAGATCACAGAATTCACACAAACGTAAATGTTCAAGTGTACCTTTAAATCGGCCCACTTCCACTGCCAGAGGTAGGGTACTAGTTCTCAGTTGAGCACAGAGGGACCTCTGCCTTCTCTTTAGATTAAGAGAAATATAAGGTTCTGTAACATAATCATTCTTAAACTGAACATAATTTCTAAGTTTTGGCTTCTTCCATATATCCTGTTTCCATTGATCTTCATATTGACTTAACAATCTTTGTCTGACAACCTTTATTTTACATTGGAGATTATTGTGGTACATTATATGTAAGTCAGACACAGACAATATTATTGAAACTTCTCCCGACCAGGGGTGATGCTTTGCTCTGTCCCAATTAAAAAATCTCCTAGTTATCCTTTCCTCTGGCAGACTAACAAGACGGTTCCACAATCGCACCATTTCACACCTTTGTTTCACAATACATGGATCCCATCCTGCATCCCCATTAACAGCTACCTTTGCTGCATATCTATGCACACCAAGAAAACACCTTAAAGCACGGTTTTGAACAGAGTTACAGTCAAAAACCTCTTCCAAACCCCAAACTCCTGCAGCATAAAACAAAACGGGGTCAACCATAGATTTATACAGTTGTGTAAATGTAGAAAAACCAAGATCTGTACATAGTTTCATTTTGCTCAACACAAAACCTAATGCTCTTCCGGCAGACTCTGCTAGTATTTTCCTTCCCCCTGTAAACTTATTTTCATCGAAAACAAAACCAAGATATTTATAATAACGAGTATACTGTAAGGGCACAGGGCCAAACTGAAATGTATAAAAACTCTGTAATTCACTTTTTTCCCTAAAATGAACAACTTGTGTTTTTTCGCTATTAATAGTAAGACGCCATTTACTACACCATGAACTTATAATATTCAGCATATTTTGTAAATTAACTTCATTTTCAGCTATCAAAACAATGTCATCTGCATAAAGCAGAATACTTAGATTCATGTCCTCAATTGGCACACCCAAATTGACCTGTTTAATTTCTTGAGCTAAATCATTTATATAAAAAGCAAACAAGGAAGGGGAGAGTAAGTCTCCCTGCTTCACCCCAAAAGGCATTGGGAACCAGTCCGTTTTCAAATTATTTATTTGTACACAAGCAATGGGCTCTTTATAAAGGTTTTTTGTATGAGTGAAATTATACATTTCTGCTGCTAGTGCCCAAAATAGCCAACTTGCTCAGATATGCAGTTTCGCTGAATATGTATTTTAGCTGTGACTGCTTTCTTCGAGCTAAAAGGCTATTTGAAGAAGAAATCCGTTTACCGGGAATGAACAAAATGACCAGTGTTTTGTCCGAATCCAAACACTCACAAACACATCGAGCACACCACGTCATTTGCATCCTCAATGGACGTCCATGCAGGGCTGTATTGTTGACCAGGACCATGTGGGCTTTAAGGAACTGACAATGTGATGCCATTTAAGACTGCAACAGCAAGTTAGCAAAGTGGCCAAAACCAATTGGCCAGTAAACAAAAAGTTGTTGGTTCTAATCCCCAAGTCTGATCCCAAAGAAAGACGCTTGATGCTAATTGCTCTCAGGTAGTCGCTGTATATATACGTGCTTAACTGATAACGGAAACTGGAGAGGGAGAGTGTTGGTATTCTGGACACCTGCATCACAGTGAATCATGTTTTTTTGTCAGGGTTGCATAAATACCAGAGAGCTGAATTTACCTTTATCTACTGTTTATGCACCTAGGCGAGTGGCCATATGCTGCAGTTAAACGAAGACAGGCTGTGGCGAAAGCAGCATATCAAGGGGACGGAAGCGTCATCTCTTTGTGTGCGGCCATTATGTTTTGCATCCAAAAACACTGCACTAATGATGTACCCTCGTTAGGGAATATGGTGCCATTGTGGACGTGTGCTCTTCGTGTGTTCCTCAATAAACCTGTCAATCTATTTGACACGCCACGGACCTATTCAGGAACAGGGGGGACTGTGAGGGGAAATAAATAATGAAATATGACAAAAGATGGCAAACAGAAAGAGGCCGCAACACCCATCACAATTAGAGGGACATGCCTGTGACAGCAGGCGGACAGTCCTGTGAAATCAGTGGCCAGCACGAACCGGAGAGAACATTAACTAACAACAATGACTTCTTGTGCTCGAGGCAAGAAGGGGAACACACAGGCACAACCATTCATACCGCAACACACACACACACACATACAGACACCCGGCGGATATGTTCGTTGGCTAGAGTGGGTATTGATTAAAGGGTAGAACTGTGAACGGTTTGTGGAATCATTGTCGTGAATGAGAAATGAGACTGCCTTTTCAATCTTGTTACAGTATTTAGGCGTGTTAAAAATGACACAGTCTGAGGGATAAAGGAGAACTAAACAGGTCGTTTTGGTTTGTCCCCATAGGGGAACTATTTGTGGTCGGTAGAACCATTTTACAGAGGATTCTACTAAGAACCGTCTTTGTAGGTTTTTCTAAAATAAGGAAGACTGAAATATAAAAATAAATATTAAAACTGAAAGAACCACCTTAGCAAAGGCTGCAGAAAGTCCAACCACTAACATATTTGTTTTCAAGAATTCTACGTGTCTTTGTGTTGCATGAAATTGAATAAAACATTCAGCTTCTATAGTGCTTTTCATCGCAAACATAATAGCATAGCACTTGAAAGGTAATATTATTTAGCTGCAGAGTCATTAGATCTATAATGTGTTCAGCTAGAGTTCAGCAAGAGTTCAGTTAGAGTTCAACATAGTGGTCACGAATTTGGGAGTCGGACACAAGCGCAGGTCGAACGAAGAACATTTATTAAAGAAGTTGTAACTATAATAGAAAACTATAACGTTGGCTGATGCCAAACAAAGGCCAACAAGACACACTGAGAAAGGAGGAACTTAAATAAGGACAGCGATTAGGGAAACAGGTGAGGTTAATCAAACAATGAAACAAGTGCCCGTGAGCCAAACGAGGAAGAAGGGGCGTTGGATTAAACATGACAATAGTGCTTGTTTCAAACTTTCATTAGTTAGACAACAGACAGGAAATTAGCCTGGGTTTTATTCAATTCATTTTGTAGCGTCTATTTTGATAAGTCCCCATTTGCGGCCCCCCAGTATAGATCTAGTCAAAACATAATGAACCAGGAAACAGAGTGCTCTTTGGACTCTGTATTCTGTACAATTCTCTGCTAGACCTCCAGTGCCAGACCAGACATGCATTTACATTCTCATCACAGGGTATAATATGGCGTCCTGGATTTTGATTCCGGCTGACCGGAATTATACAAATCACGCAAACACTAGAGCAGGTTAGCTCTCATTGCCTTCTGTGCTGAGCCCATTGAATGAACACATAAAACACTTGAGAATATATCTTATAAGTCGTGTATATTTTCTGCTGGAGGCCATAAGACATATGGGTCCCAAATGACACACTACTCACTACCAAGCCCATAGGGGGCTGGTTAAAACTAGTGTACCGGGGCAAAACGCCAGTGTCAGTAAGACTCTTAAAGTCTAATGTAAGAGTCAGAGCAGTCAGGCTGAGACAAACAGCCCATGATTGGTATTCAATACCCAGCACGACACGACGAAGAAGGAAGAAGGATTAGACTTGGTGAAATTGTAGGCTTGGAGGATAAACACTTGTCCAAATAACAGCTTGTCAGAGCGGACAGGCTTCTTAGTTGTCCTTGAAACGGTTTTGTTTCTGTACACCTACTGAGCCCTTTGTGCTGTGTTCTAAATTGCACCCTATATTTTTCGCATAGCGGTTTAAGGGTTATCTGTGGTCAACAGTAGAGCACCGTTGAGGGAATAAATAGGCCGGCCTTTGGGACAGTGTGTGATTGAGGGGAACCCAGACCTGTGTCATAAATGATTTCATCCCCTAATGAGGGACTGAACATGTTTACCACACACCGAATTTATAATTCACCATATACACATGCTAATTAATAGTGTAGGAAAGTGAGAGACAGAGAGATGGACGAGGAATAAAAGGAAGAACGAAGAGCTGCTCCTGGGTGGGAGCTGGGGGGTAAAGAGGCGTTTTGGAAGCGTTCCCAGTTTATTTCCACATATACATTTGCATGTAATTGCTGCCTGAAATGTTAAAGTCGCACATCTGTGAAACACTTTAAAATCTGTACTTTACATTGTTGTTGTGTTAATTGTTTTGTTAGTGTGTCCTTAGGCTCATCCATCTAATTACATAAACATTGATTACAGGCGAAGAAAGAAACACTTATGTTTTCTGTTTTCATTTTACAGGTGTACCGTAACTAAATCAGCGGGTTTAGTCCTCCATATTGCAGTACATGTTTACAAATTCATCTAAAGTTTTTACACTTCAACAATTCAGATATGATTTGTTCTACCACAAAAGTAATAGCTACCCCGTTAGAGTTGCTGTTGCAATAGTACTTTTAGCAGTTCATTATGCAAGTAACTGTTGATGTTAATAATATTTACCCGGAAATAATTTCATTTAGCATCATTACGCCTGTGTCCTTAATGTTATCCCATTTCCAATTACCACATATTCCTGCAATTGCAAAAGCGCATTGTGACTTACCAAAAAACCACGATAACATGTGCCAAAAGTAATACAATCACACCTTTAATTCTTACCTCTGATCAATGAAATGCATAGACTGACACACCATACCTTGTTAATGAAACAATACTGATTCCTGTCGGACTGTTCGTGTTGTGTGTTTAGCTCCGTTTGAACTGGTCGTATGCGTTCTTAAATGTGTGTATTAAATTTTGCAGCTAGGGGTCTGAATATATTCCATGCATGTGTAAACAGACTTGGTGAAATAAACCCGATACTGATTGTTATCAAATGAAGGCCCTACATCTGTATGAAGGTAATCGGACCGGAACATACAGCACCGCATGGTGCCATTTAGAACAGGGAGACACCGATTTATCTGGTATAGACACAGTATGTTATTTTTCTCTTCCTGATGAGCACGATGCAGGCGTCGCTAGGAGACAGGCCACACCCTTCTGACTCACTAGGATACAGGCCACACCCTTCTGACTCATCCTCATGCAGCTCTAACACTGCCTACCGAGCCCCCCCCCTCCTTCTTTCTCTCCATATCTCTCAATTCTCCTATTTCTCACTCTCTCTTAACCTTCTTTCTCTTCCACCTTCTCTCTTCCCTCTGATCTCCCCTTTTACGCTTTCTCTCAAACCTCCCAGTCTGCCTCCGTCTGTCTCTCTCTCTCTTCCTCTGATATCATCGTACCTCAGGCAGACACCCCCCAGCCCTCGCCACGGCAACCCACTGCAACAGGTGATTAGTAATGAATATGCATGGGCCGGTGTTTGGATGTCTCTCTGCCCACAGCAACACCTGAGGCCTGGAAACCTGCAATGATCTGCGGTGTGACTGAATTTACAGCCCAGCAGTAAAGCTCAAGCTCTAAGTATCAACAGTTAGATGGCGTCCCCCAGAGCACCTGTAATTCCCGAATCTTCGTATACAGGCAGAATTTGAACCGAACGTAATGGAGCGGAATAGGGAAGACAGGAGGAGAGCTGTACATGGCGAGTGAATCTCATTGTTGTGTGTGTTGGTCCAATTTTAACGTTTTATAAATGTTACAATCGAGGCAAGTCATCGTGTATCCATGGTACCAAGGTGGAGTATCCAAGGTGGGTGGAACGTTCTGGTAAATAGAACCAATAGGGTGGTTGAAAATAAACAAACCCCGCCCACCCAGAGCAGCGAGCCATGGAGAAATTATTTGCCCAGTGATACACGGAGCAGAAACACACACAAACACTGGAAACGCGCTCTTCACAACACAGTCCATTACGTCTAATAGGCTACATGCTGTGATGCTGCAAAAAATGATCCTCTGATATCCTATGTCTGACATTTATGTGCTGGTAAATTATTGGATGTGTTAATATGATATCTGCTTGGTGCTGTTCCTATGTACGTCTCTGGCAGCTGATTGGCTTGTTGAGCAGTTCCCTGTCTAGACTTTGTTGTCCAGAGTTCATTCAGAGGAAACCACTTGTTAGCAATCTGCCTCTCGAGAGCCCCCTGCTGGACAGAGATATGTAGTTGGCTTTAACCGCAAAAGGAACTTTAAAAAAAATACATATTTTATTGAATTGCACTGGCATGTTACATTCTTTCGAGCATAGAAAAAGGGAGTAGTGTGTGAGTACTGAATACCTTGTCTCTCTCAGAAACTGGCCACCAATTATTTTAGCCCAAGTAATGACAGAGAACAGACATTCATACTGCTTGATTCCACATGCAGACAAAAATTGTCGGATGGAAGACAGACAGAGACATACAGATAGACAGATAGAGACATACAGATAGACAGACAGACAGACAGAGACATACAGATAGACAGACAGAGACATACAGACAGACAGAAAGAGACCTACAGATAGACAGGCAGAGACATACAGAACACAGGCAAGCAGACAATTGCATTGCCTTTTACTTCTTGCCTTCTTCTGGGCAATTTCTTTTCACCTGGATTTAAATAGTAAGTGTTCAAAATCCAACTCGCAATCAATGACTATCAACCACATGTCACGTAACCGAATAAGTGCTCGATTTAGCCAGGTGCCAAGCTTGAGTACTCGTTCAGGGTTTATTCAACACAAAACAAACAACAGAACACAACGAAGAAACTACACACTGAATGGAAAATAAAAATGTGCATACAAGCACCGGTGATAAGCTAACAAGAAACAGCTGTGCACCAAATCAAAACACACCACAGAATACAGGAAGTGCTCCACACTAAACACCCCGTGTGGAACACAACTCACCACGAACGTGACAGCACAATCCTTTCTACTGCACCATCGTCCTTCTTACAGACACAGAGACAGACTGACACCAATCATTGCCCCAGGCATTTTAAGAATACCAGCCCATTTTTTTATTAAAAAAGTACTTGGGCATATTCTGCTCATCAGTCACTGTTAACACAATTCACATCGCTTATCAAGGTGTATTACAACCTCACGCAGAGTTTCCAACTCTCTAACTCAGGTCCCAAAAAAACCAAGGCAAATTTCTGGGAAATTAAAGAAAATGTGCTCAATCTGGACCAGGATTTGCTAACACTGCTGTATGGTGAAAAGTCTGTCATTGACTAATGTAAGTGAGAGTGAATGGACAAATCACCAACAGACTTAATCACAAGGTGATGTGGCTCTCATTACGAGGAACTGTCATTAATGCACGGTCATCGTTCCAGGAGAAAGAGTTGAAGAGCACATGAGTGTATCATCGTTCTGTCGCTTACTCATCATGTCAGATTCATCTGTCTACTTATTCTCAGATGACTGTCAACTGAATTATGATGGAAAGGCTCAACTTTACATGACATCCTCAGGCTACGAGAGAGAGAGAGATGGAAAGACAGACGGATTCTGCCTAACCTTGAGAACCAAATGAGTGAAACAGACGGACGCGACTCGTTTCAGTGAACTAGGAAAATCCTTATTCAATCCATAAGCGCTGGGGTTTTGTCTTGCTGCGATATCGATTGTTGTGATTTATCTAGTCAGCCAGACAATGGTCTCAACATGACGCTTCAAGGATTTTTACTGTATTGCGGTGCTTTCCTTCCGCACCACTAGAAATGTGTTTTCGGCTAATATCCCTGCAGTCGGAATGTGTCTGTTTAAATCGGGACCCACACACTTCCCATTCAGTAACATATCAAGCCTTTACATACGAGCACGGTCCACACACTGACACTATATTCAGACGGTTCTCCACCTTAGCTGAATGGTCGTCCGCTTATGGACGCCCACTCCATCCTATTGGCAAGAAACATCGACATCGTCAAAAAAGCAAGACATAAACCTAGCCGTGACAGTGCATTAAAGGGACCCCGGCCACATGATTGAGGATCCTACGGCAGTGTCGACAGGTCCGCCAGCGTTGTTTACAGTTGCATGGCTCGGCAATGACTGGCCGTTTATGGCTGTCTGGTCCAGCAGTATTTCAACATTGTATCTCAATCGTTAAAGCTGCCAGCAGGCCTACATTCCCACATCAGCCCAGTGGAGAGTGGAGAATGTGTGTGTGTGTGTGTGTGTCTGTGTGCTTACACGCGTGTGTGCATGCATTTATGTGCATGCAATAGTGTGTTTTTATTTTAATGCTTATGTGTGTCTGTCTGCATGTGTGTGTGTTTCTGTATGTGTGCGTGAGTGTCTTTGTGCCTCTGTGTGTGTCTGTATGTGCGAGTGCGTGTGTGTGTTTCAACCACTGTAGAGCCTTGGGTGACTTCCCAACAGTCTCTGTTATGCTACCATGCTGCACTCACACTGATCTGAAATGCTGGGAGGCATAGTGATGACTGTAGGACCGTCATTTGACTCTCTAGCCATACCGGACACGTGAAACTGGCGAGTCTCTGGTTCAAAAGGCCTCTGCATTTGTGTGTGTTTCACTGTGATTTCTCCCCAGGTCTGTGAGAAACTCTCCACACATGTTTTAATTCATTGTAACCCACTTAATGACTCAGATTTCCTGCCGCAGGATTATTTCTGTTGCCGTGGCAAATCGTCTCAAATTGACATTCAATGTCTGATTGAACGTAACCTATATTAGACACAGGGTGTGCTTCAACATGATAAAGATGTACACGATGTGCTGTAGGAAACGAGGTGCCGTTTCCTTTGACTTCGCTGAGAAGTAATTCACTAGACTATTTAAAAGAAAACCGGCTCATTGCGGAACAGCGTCAGTCAAAAACATCAACGTCGTTGCGGTTTGTCGTTCCCGTGTTCAATGATTTGCAACCACTGGCAGGAGAGAAACATTTTGGGAGACAATAGCGTTGGTGGACGGAGATATTAAAATGTAAACCAACCAGATTCATTGCATAATTACCTGGCCGCTGTTTGGAGAGGTTAGGGTGTTTCATGTTTAGCAGGGAGAGATCTTCATATGAATGGTTTATTCTTCCACCTCATCGTTCTCATTTTGGATTTGTTATTCCGAGATGTGACGTTCCAAACGGCATCCTGTCACCTATAGCTCAGTGGAACGGGCTGCGTTACGTAAGGGACGGGACGCTAATTGAGACGCAGGCGTAGGTATATTTGTTACAGATCGTGAGGTGACCCTGATGGGTTCAGATGATTGTTTTTCTCCGAACCGGTGTGGCTGAGAAAACATTGATCGACGTATTTCCCCCTCGACATACGTGAGCAGCCTTCCATCCGTCCACGCACACACAACCCAATATGCAAAAGACCTTGAAAAGACGTTTTTTTCTCCCGGTCGAAAAAACGATCTAAAGATGTCTTTCAAATTATTTTGCTCAACCCGAACACACATGCATGCATGCACCCACGCACACACACACACACACACGAATACACACCGCACATCATTATCTGGTTGTCTCAAAGCCGTATATCAGTTGAGAAGGAATGACAGCAATTTGTTGTAGAGGGGTGTGTGGGTCCATCCAAACGTGCACGGGTGACTACAAATAACCTGTAGAACCCTGTTGCCTATTGCCGCCGCCAGATCCTCTCACATCCACAGCGATGAGTGTTAAATCTGCCGGCGTACTGGTTCTCCCCACCGCATTCCTCTCTGAACTGAGAGATTTTCTTGTTCTCAACGACACAGGCCTGGCACTGTATCAAAGAGATGAGCTTGGATGGTTTTGTTTTTTTCAGTTAGGCCTGTACAACGCTCGGTGGGTCTTGGATGAAAATTGCATTTGTTATAAAGTGTACAATTTATTGTTCGTCGTTGTTTCCGGCAAGTTTTACATTTCAACTGACAAACAAACAAATGCCTGTTTGAGTGTCAATCAGTTCGGCTTGAGTTTCCACAGAAGGGAACCGTGTGGTGGAAGCAATGGGGACAAAGAAGAAAGAAAAATGGCGGAGTTTCAAAAAGACATCATCTGAGTAATCGCAAGGCGCTTGGCGGCTGGGGTGGGAGGATGTTGTTTATTGAATTGTTGCGTTCAATAACCGGTGCTCAAGCTTAGGGAGCAGCACTTGGTTTGAAGAATCTTTATTATAGTAAATATGGCGTAAATGAGGCCTCTGCGGAGGAGTGAGTGAGTGAGATAGACCGAGAGACATAGGCGGAGAGAGAGGAAGGGAGGGAGAGAGAGGGAGTGAGGGAGTGGGGGAGAGAGAGGCGGAGAGAGAGGCGGAGAGAGAGGGAGGTGATGTCATTGCTCTCGGTATCATTAATATCGAAAGGTCATTTCTTCCAGTTAGTAGTGCTCAATCTCTCAGATCCGTTGTTCAGTTTCCAATTGCTTGGATCATCTTATTTGTATATATGTATTTACGTATGTAAGATGATTCAGTAGGGTTTGTGTCCTGAAGGCACCCTATTCCATTTAAAGTGCCCCTGTAGGTTTCTGGTCAGTAATAGTGCACTGTGTGGGAAATTGGGAGCTCTTCTGGACACCTGCCAATAACTATCAATCAGTGCTGCAAAATTCTCCCTTTAATTTGTTCTGCTAAGAATGTGTATCAATACCAGCTCTGCTACTGGCAGCCATACAATTTGTGAATTTCCACCCGATCCATTCTCGGTAGCTGCCTTACCAAATTAAAGCCTTGGGACTGAGCCACACAGGGAAAGCTTCCGTTGGAATCACCTACAGAGTCACCATGTATTCTCTCTGATGTGTCACGTTCATCGTCAGCTTCCAGGCTCAAGAATCAGCAGGATTTGTTTTTCTCGATGGCGGAATCAAGTTCATTCTGGTGAATTGAAATACCAGAAAAGTTCAGTTTGGTTGGTTGCTGGAGTGTAGCGTTCATGTTCGAGAGAGATGATCGAAATACAACGTGACTGTCCCTGACGGAAAAAGGTCTTAGTACAACTCATAGCATGGCGATGAAGCACCTGTTACCGGAAGCATGTTCTTGTACAACTGAGATCAATAAAGACCATCATCAATGACGCCGGTTAGCAAAAGTCCCAAATATTTTTCAGAGCCTTGAAGGGTGTTAGGAATTGTGGAAAAGCTAAAATACTTCCACTAACTGACTGGGACTCACCTGACTCCTAATGTGAATCATCCGAGCCGTATAAAGTTTTCTGACTGGTTTTATGTGTTGATGAATGCACAAATGCTTTTCTGACATGTAGCAGGAAGAAACTGACAGTGATTCAGCGTTTTCCAATGGTTGGCGACGTCAAGAATAATTGTCAGAACAACGTTGACTTGCTTTCTCTAACTTCCCTTCGATCGCCATATCCAATCTAGACGTGTACACATTTGCGCCGAACGAAATAATTTGGACCAGTGTCCCCTCTCATTGATTCAAACCCGTTCATTTTAATTTGCTTCCATTGTGACAACGTTGCATCGTTCTCTTGGCTAATCTATACCAAGCAAATCAAAGGCGAAGCACTGTGGATGAATGAAAGAATTAGTTCCCGTGAGTGTATGTGTGTATGTGTGTGTGTGTGTGTGTGTGTGTGTGTGTATGTGTGCATCCGTGCGCGACCGTCTGTGTGTGAACACACTGCATGTGACAGAACCCTCATGTCTCTGGGCCAGTTGGAGATATGAGGTGATTAGTGAAGACATTGTCAAATTAAGAAGTGACCCGAGGCAATGGAACCAGATGACAATATGGATCGTTCGTTTTATTTCCCCCTGAACCCTCACACTGTCCTCGTTGACTTCCCAGATATCATCTGGGATCTGAGGGCTGCCGACGTAATTATGTGTTTCCGACTAAACTCAACTGACAATTGGCTTTATTGAGTGGACATTGATACAGTATTCCTATCTGCAGTGTAGGCCGTGGAATATCACACTATTCCAGTGTTTTCCAGTCCAAGTCTTGGGCACATGGGGGGTGGGGGGGTTTGGGGGGGTGGGTGGGTTTTGGATGGGGGGGGTTAGCCTCAGCACTCACACACCTGATTCTAATTAAAGACATGACGATGGGATGATTATGTCAATTAAGTGTTCTGAGTTCTATGGCAAAAAACATCTGGGTTCTCCAGGACCCGAATTTGGAAACACTGCGCTGTTCCCTTGATACTACACTGTCTGCCCAAGGCTGTGGTCAGTAAGGGTTTGTAAGAAAAAGGTTGCCATTTTGGCTGACACTGAGTCCAGCTGTTAGACACAATGTCCTCTGTCACTGTCCCGTCCACTTCACTCAGTCAAGTTGATGGCCCTGAGAAATACGAAAGTTCATATCTGTCTGATGTCGGTATTCAGGGCATGAACTCATCTGGTCAATTTTGGTTTTAGTTAAAGATCTGATAGAAAGGTATTAGGCGAGTGGGAGAGCGGAGGAGAAGGAGAGGGAGGAGAAAAGAAACAGAGGGAGAGGGAGGAAGGGAGAGAATGGGAGTGAGAGAGGGAAAGGAGAGGGATGGAGAAAGGTCTTGAGGGAATAAAAATTAGAGAAAAGGAATGTGCGAAGGAAGGAGAGAAAAGTAAGAGTGAGCAACTGACAAGGGCTGTGCTTAATATGTTCATCAAATTCTAAATGTGTCTGTAGCTAGTCTTAAAGGCACAATTTATGTATATTTTCTCATTTAGAAGTAATTTATATATTATATATTAATTTGATAAGCCATAATTTATAATATTCCACAACATCAACATTTGCACGGTCAGAACTCCCAAGAAATTCAGTTGAGGTTCTAGGTTTATAAAAGCCAGAGTATGTGAGTGGAGTTCCCAAAGTAAGGCATCTACGACACCTTCTAGGCTGTCTGGGTAATAAATCACTCTCTAACTCTAACCTCACGCTAAACCCTAACCTTAACCTAACGCTACCCCTAAACGTCCTGAAGTTTCCTGAACTGCCTGTGTAAAAACCTCCTGATGAAATATGTATTAAGACATCAGGGGTTTGGGTCTACATCTCATTTCACCAGAATACGCATTACCAATGTCCGAGAAAACATGGCATTTATTCTCCGTTTAGTATGTTTCTATTTAGAACATTATTTTAGAATGGAATGCAAATTGAAAGCCAGAAAACAAAAGTGTGGTACAAACTGGTTAACAAGACGACCTGCTGTTTGATCGCAGTCATTTAATGCTTCAGCAGAGCACCCACGACCACCACAGAGAAGTTATTCTGCTCCATTACTGGGAAACAACACCTGCTACGACTGAATCACCTATCCCAAATCACCCATCAGGTGTCCCCTACGACTCTGATCAAAAGTAGAGCCCTATATAGAGAATAGTGTGCCATTTGGGACCAAAATGTAGAATATATTTTGATGGGTGTTGTGGTAGTGCTTCCTAATAACTAATGATGCCTTGATGTCACTAGAGTGCAGAACTGGAATATAGAACTGGAATACAGAAGTGGAATACTGAACAGTAGTGTCTGTTAAAGTTCATTACTAGCAGAAGACAAGAAATGCTTAGATAAAATTCATGATGAAATATATCAAGTATAGTGAACCGCTTTATACTGTGACCGTTACAATCATATATTACATCTCGTCCACAGGGGAGGTTATGTCCATAGATTTTCAAACACTGTCAAGTTAACATTCATATTTATAAATCTAATGCATTGCATTACTGGAAATTAAGCTAATTGAGGTAATTGCTCAGTTCATTAACCGACTTAATGAACACACCTGATCTTCCAGGTTGGTTAAATCAAAATTACACACAAATTAATGCATTAGGTTTAATTATATTATTTCCGCTGATTCTAAAAATAATCTATGATGTTTTACATTGTTTTTGCAGTGGAACCTGTTTTATGTATGTGTGCTTGTGTGTATTTGTGTATGGCTGTGTGTGTTTGTGTGTGTGTTTGTTTGCATTTGTTTCTATTTGCGTGCATTTGTTTGTGTTTGTGTGTATTTCTGTGTGTTTCTGTGTATTTCTGTGTGTTTCTGTGTGTTTGTGTTGTTTGTGTGTATTTCCGTGTGTTGTTTCTGTGTATTTCCGTGTGTTGTTTCTGTGTATTTCTGTATGAGTTTGTGTGTGTTTGTTTTGTTTCTGTGTATTTCTGTGTGTGTTTGTGTGTGTTTGTGTTGTTTCTGTGTATTTCTGTGTGTGTTTCCGTGTGTTGTTTGTGTGTATTTCTGTGTGTGTTTGTGTGTGTTTGTGTTGTTTGTGTGTTTTTCCGTGTGTTGTTTCTGTGTATTTCTGTGTGTGTTTCCGTGTGTTGTTTCTGTGTATTTCTGTGTGTGTTTGTGTTGTTTCTGTGTATTTCTGTGTGTGTTTGTGTGTGTTTGTGTGTATTTCCGTGTGTTGTTTCTGTGTATTTCTGTGTGTGTTTGTGTGTATTTCTGTGTGTTTGTGTGTGTTTGTGTTGTTTCTGTGTATTTCTGTGTGTGTTTGTGTGTATTTCTGTGTGTTTGTGTGTGTTTGTGTTGTTTCTGTGTATTTCTGTGTGTGTTTGTGTGTATTTCTGTGTGTGTTTGTGTGTATTTCTGTGTGTGTTTGTGTGTTTGTGTTTGTGTTGTTTCTGTGTATTTCTGTGTGTGTTTGTTTGTGTTTGTGTTGTTTCTGTGTATTTCTGTGTGTGTTTGTGTGTGTTTGTGTTGTTTCTGTGTATTTCTGTGTGTGTTTGTGTGTGTTCACACTCATCATTGTGGCTCCTGTTGCGACCTAAGAAACTTAATCTCGTTCTCATTTTCCTCCTTATTTTCTGCAGCCTCACGCAAAGCAGGAAATGATCTGCTGATTATGGAAGAGTGAGCCTGTTCCTACTCTAAGTGCACTACTTTTGACCCATTGGGTTTGGTCAAAAGCTTTGCAGGAAATGAGTCAGTTAGGTGCCATTTGGGACGCACATTGTGTCCACCAGCTTCCACATACCAGAAAAAGGATGAAGCAAACAAACAGATACAAATTGAATTGAATTGGCTTAATGTGTCTTGAGGGGCGTCGTAGACTGTCAGAGGCTGGTGTGAACTGAATGCAAAACGCTACGTTGCATCTATAACCCTGGTTCCATGAAGGAATGAAAGGAGATGTGAACCGAACAGAACAGTAAAACAAGCCTTCCAAGGCCCCCGAGAGCTCAGGATGGACGGAACATTCCGGACGATGCGGCTCTGCCTTTAACCACTATGACCCGGAGTCCGCTCGTAATCGCACGCTGATCCCTCCTTCAGGAACCCAGGGTTATGTAGACCAGGGGTTCTTAACCTTTTTGATGTCGGGGCCCAAATTTTACTCTGTTAATTTTTTCACTGTGACCGGCATGCGTTTACCTCTTTGGATGCCTTGTTTCACCTGTATGTCTTGAATATAGCCTTCAAACGCATATTGCAGCCCCTCTTGCCTACTTCTACCGGACACTTTATTTGCTGCTTTATAAAAGTTTTATACAATTTCAGCAGGAAGAGCTGTCACAGCATAATGTTGATACCAAACCAGAGCACATATGAAGTTGTCGGATGTAGCAACAGTAACGAAGGGGGGCGGGGCTTAGCCAAAGTGAAAACTTTTTTGGTCCCGCGGCCCTCGCGGCCCACAGGTGAAAAACGTAAAGTTTTTTGCGGCCTCCAGGTGGCCGCGGCCCTATGGTTGAGAATAGGTGATGTAGACCATCCATTTGGTCACTTTGGTGCGACACTTAGGAACATACAGTCATGTCTCAGGACGTCGAGGCTCTACAGTGACTGTGGCATCCCATGGCAGCTAACCCAGGGAGAACCACACGTATCGTCAACTGCCCAACCCCCCGCCCATCTTTAGAGCAGTGGTAATCAAACCTCTCCTGGGTGCCGCCAGTTGTCTTACGACTCTGTTGTAGCCCTGAAGTGGCTAATCTGAATGAAGCAGCCCAGGGCTTGATAATACGTTGACCAACTGATTCAGGTGTGCTGGCTCTGGAATACCTTTCATACATGGAATGGCCGGGGGGTCCCCAGAAGTGGCTTGCGAACTACTGCACCAGAGTGAAAGCAAGTCGAGCCCCAGGCTTGCAGTCGTGACACTGAGGCAAAGTAAAACAAATGCACAGGGTGTGATGTAAGGCCCAGCTTACCACTGCAGTCAAATAGTCTTCCAGCAGTGGGTTTGTGGGATTAGCACATCTGAGACTGGCTGAGGTTCCCTGTGGCATAAAGTACATGTGACTTTAGTCCCCTAGGCCTAGAACATACAATACACATGAATTGAGTTCGCTAGGACATACAATACACATGACTTTAGTTCGCTAGGACATACAATACACATGAATTTAGTTCGCTAGGACATACAATACACATGAATTTAGTTCACTAGGACATACAATACACATGAATTTAGTTCGCTAGGACATACAATACACATGAATTTAGTCACTTGGATTGAAACGTTTTTACATACTCTACAAAATACTATATTTCCAAATGAATTCGTCTGATCACAAACCCCTTTGACTTTTGACTGTTGCATTATTACCTACATGCCTTGGTCAGTCCACTGGTCTGCTTTACTGTAAGTACACTGTTGTAGCATGGGTTTGAATGTCTGACCGCATTTTCAGCAGGAACTATAACAATCTTTCTGACTGTAACGATCACAGTAAAAAAGAAAATATATCTTTAAACATCACGGAATACAATGTGCTTTATTGTTCTCTCAACAATAAACTGTTCGTCATATCCACTTCTTCCTGTCAGAGTTTCATCACCGAGTGTATATTATTTTCCTCCCTGGTGATTCTAAGATTCCCCAGAGGATCCAGAACTCAGCACCGGGGGGGTGTTTATCTACGTTGCACACCCGTATCTCCCAGCCCTGTGGAGGGGAGAAATGTGCTGCAGGTTGCTCACACACGATGACGCAGGTATCCTCCACCTCACCATAGACCTGGTGGTAATGTAGGCTGTGAACGTGAACATGGAGAGAGGACGACGGAGATAGAGAGGGTGTGAGAGAGAGACTAGAGAGACAGAGAGAGACAGAGAGAGAGAGAGAGAGAGAGAGAGAGGAAAGACGGAGATAGAGAGGGTGTGAGAGAGACAAGAGAGACAGAGAGTGAGAGGCAGAGAGAGACAGAGAGAGAGAGAAGAGAGACAGAGAGTGAGAGGCAGAGAGAGACAGAGAGAGAGAGAAGAGAGACAGAGAGTGAAAGGCAGAGAGAGACAGAGAGAGAGAGAAGAGAGGCAGAGAGTGAGAGGCAGAGAGAGACAGAGAGAGAGAGAAGAGAGGCAGAGAGTGAGAGGCAGAGAGAGACAGAGAGAGATATACGTCACATCTCATTCCCACTATAAAGCCCTGAAATTAACTAATGTTAAGTTCCACCAACACAGGACCATCCAAAGTAATACTGGTAAAGGGGTGTTACTGATTGATAAAGAAATACAAAAAAATCGTATGTAGCATTCCGCTCAAAACAGACAGACCATGGTGGCCGACTATCTGACTGGCAAAACACTGAGGACAAAAAGTACAGACTCATATATAACATATAATTTCTATCATCTCTATTGAGCAGGGGGCGGGTCTGGCTCTCCATAGACGACGCTATTGACAGCAGCTGATTGGCTCGGTAGCTGAGACGGTGCAGAGTGGCGCTTGGATTTAATTTAATTTCCACAGACATGCGTTAGCATAACAGCCAGCTTTATTAAAGGGCCAACTATTTTCCATTGATAGGCTGTTCACTTGTAACAGAATAAATGTTATTATCCCACATTGTGTCAAGGACACAGTCGAGGAGCTTGTTTTGGATGGTTTCGGATGTGCCTTAACAAACTGTAGCCGTGTCTAAGTGGCCTCCTCATTGCACTTTGCCGAGATGCCAGAGAATAAACATGTCCCGAACACTGCTGGTTTCTCTGATGCTATGGTTTCATCGTGTCCCATAAGTGCCAGCTCAGAAGCTCCACAGAAGCTTCCAGAAGATGTTCAGATTCCTGTCAACTTCCAGGTTCTTTGGTCTATAATCTTGTGCCTATTTGTGTAGTCACAAATATTTTGAAATAATAGGTGGTTTCAATGTATTAACATTTTAGGTAGCCAGTTCTTCTGTTTGCATGCTTAAAGGTTATTCCAATGATCCCAGCATGTTTATTTACGTCAGTCACAGTGGTCATGTTGTCTGTCAGGTAGTCAGTCAGTCACATTGGTCATGTTGTCTGTCAGGTAGTCAGTCAGTCACATTGGTCAGGTAGTCTGTCACGTAGTCAGTCACAGTGGTCAAGTAGTCTGTCAAGTAGTCAGTCAGTCACAGTGGTCAGGTAGTCTGTCAGGTAGTCAGTCAGTCACAGTGGTCAGGTAGTCTGTCAGGTAGTCAGTCAGTCACAGTGGTCAGGTAGTCTGTCAGGTAGTCAGTCACAGTGGTCAGGTAGACTGTCAGGTAGTCAGTCACAGTGGTCAGGCAGTCTGTCAGGTAGTCAGTCACAGTGGTCAGGTAGTCAGTCACAGTGGTCAGGCAGTCTGTCAGGTAGTCAGTAACAGTGGTCAGGTAGTCTGTCAGGTAGTCAGTCAGGTATCACTGTGTACGGTCTGTTTTGGGCCAAATAGCATTGTAGTTTACTTTTTTGTGGTGTCTTTCCAATGGGTGATGTAATGTTCTTTCTGTATTGTATTTATATTGGTTGGGCCAGATTGTTTGTGTGCTGTCCTGAGGTTTCTTTGGGTCGGTATTGATTTGTGAAGTTCGTTTAAGGATCAGCTGGCTAAAGGGCCTCTGTTCTATAGTTAACTCTTGGTATTGAATGGCTTTGTTGTGGTAGGAGTGGGGGTGGTTTGCATTTAAATTATTATTTAAAATGTGCTCTATTTTTTTATATTAATAAGTAGGGTATTGGCCTAATACTGCTCTGCAGGCATTATTTGTTTTTTTCTCTCGACTCTCAGGATGCTCTTACGGAGATGTAGAGTTTCTATTATTCCCTCTCTCTCTCTCTGTCCCCTTTTCTCTGTTTCTGTCTCTCTCCCTCTTTATCCCTGAATCTTTCACTGTTCCTCCCTCTCTCTCTCTCTCTCTCTGTCCCCATGTCGCAGTCTCTCCCTCTCTCTCTCTCTCTCTGTCCCCATGTCGCAGTCTCTCTCTCTCTCTCTCTCTCTGTCCCCATGTTGCAGTCTCTCTCTGTCTCTCTCTCTCTCTGTCCCCATGTCGCAGTCTCTCTGTCTCTCTCTCTCTCTGTCCCCATGTTGCAGTCTCTCTCTGTCTCTCTCTCTCTGTCCCCATGTCGCAGTCTCTCTGTCTCTCTCTCTCTCTCTGTCCCCATGTCGCAGTCTCTCTCTCCCCCTGACTCTGTCTCTCTCTTTTGTTCCCCTTTCTCTTTCTTCTGCGGTCCCCAACCTCCTCCCTTACCTTCAATTCCATTTCATTTTCAATTTAAATTTAATGGCCGTTATTGGCATGGAAAACTTGTCCATTGCCAAAGCAAGTGGAAAATAAGAAATGATAAATAACAAAAGTGAATGAAATAAAGTCAAGTGAAATTCTAAGTAAGCATTACAACGTTTCAAACCATACAGGCTTCTCAAATGTAGCATTATTTGCTAAGTGCAGTGCAGTAACAATCAGCAAATAGTTAAAGGTTTAATGGAAAATAAACAAAGATAAACACTGCCATCTTTGTTCCTTAGTCTCTTTAAAGCAATGTATGTTAAACAATGGAAAGAGCTGGTGATGCTACTGTCTACACAAGGCTTCACTCTTATCTCAGCCAGAATGTCTGACATTCGAGACAGCCTGCTGTGCGTGTGTGTGTGTGTGTGTGTGTGTGTGTAAAACCATTTTCCACGGGGGGAAACATTATGTACACAGAGAGGGAAGGAAGGATGTGTTGTCTTGATGCATACGAGGTGTGTGTACCCCTACGCTGTAGGTTTATACTGTAATTCTTAACTGACTCAAACCCAACTAGGGCCATCAATAATAAAGGACTAACAGATGTCCTGTTTGTCTTACCTTGGAGACACGTGTGTGTGTGTGTGTGTGTGCCATAATTGTGTATAGGTACATGCTTTTGTGTGTGTTCATCTGTAGTTGACATGCTAGCTGATGCATGTAGACGTTCGTTCTGTGAAGCACTGACTGGATCTCTGTTGGAGTCCACCTGAAAGGACAAACACAGAAGAACAGAGTTCAGCCCCAGGGAGAGTTGAAGGTTAAACTGATCTGTACGCATGCTAGAGGAGCAAGATCTTTTATTTTCCAGTGAATGACATTGATGTCTCATTTTACGGAATGACATTTATAAATAATTTTACCGAAACTCGCCATGAACACTAAAATCACAATTTGTGTGTTGTTGATACGCAAATTTCATCCGAATCATTTCTGCTATAAGGTTACATTTGCCACATGGCTAACTGATTTGAACCATTACCTTTTCTACGAGGTATTGTTTTTGGCCTGGCACACTATTACCAATATAGTATACTACTGTGGCACACTATTACCTATATAGTGCCCTACAGTGGCACACTATTACCTATAAAGTATACTACTGTGGCACACTATTCCCTATATAGTATATTACTGCGGCACCCTATTATATATATAGTATACTACTGTGGCACACTATTACCTATATAGTGCCCTAGAGTGGCACACAATTACCTATAAAGTATACTACTGTTGCCCACTATTACCAATATAGTATACTACTGTGGCACACTATTACCTATATAGTGCCCAACTGCGGCACACTATTACCTATATAGTATACTACTGTGGCACACTATTACCTATATGTAGTGCCCTACAGTGGCACACTATTTTCTATAAAGTATACTACTGTGGCACACTATTCCCTATATAGTGCCCTACAGTGGCACACTATTACCTATAAAGTATACTACTGTGGCACACTATTACCTATATAGTGCCCTACAGTGGCACACTATTACCTATATAGTGCCCTACAGTGTCACACTATTACCTATATAGTATACTACTGTGGCACACTATTCCCTATATAGTATACTACTGTGGCACACTATTACTTATATAGTGCCCTACATTTGGCCTGGAATTGAAATAGGGTGGCATCTGAGATGGAGAGTCTTGTTCTCATGTGGGAAGCAACGGTCCGATCCTTTAATTTTTTCTATTATATGTAATTTCTGCCAGTAAAAGACTGTTAGCATGTTTATCCAAACGGCGCCACAAATGATTAGACCGGTTTCACGCCTGTAGGCCGAATAAGTGAAGCTGCTTGGGGACTCCTAGACAGCACTACACAGCATCTACACACGAAATAAAACAGGTTATACGGGGCTAAGTGGCCTGTGGAGTGGGAAGATGAGATTTTCTGTTTGCTTTTCATTTGCTGCTGGACTGATTTTGGGACAAGTGTTCTATTGAACACACTCATTCCCCAAGTGGGTTGTGTCTTGCTGTTTACATGTCTGACTGCAACTGTGCAATCCAGATGACCATCCAACTAGCACGTTCTGCTTTTAGAGTCTGCTGCAGTGACGGTGGGTTAATTTAACCAAGATTGAAACCAGGAAACACAATGTCTTCCTTAAAAAATGCACTAACAGGTACGCCGGGTTTTCACCTTTGTCCTCAGAAAGTCTCGTCATTCGGCTACATCAGTTCTTGCGTGAGAATTCTGTTCCAGAGCAGCTGGTTGACATTTAGCTTTTTTCTCTCCTTCTTAAATGAAGTACTGAGTACTGCTTCTCTTCTAATCCCTTATTCATTGAGTCTTAATGTTTTCCTTAGTTGCCATGGAGAAGTTTGTTGGTGCCGAGGGGTTTGAGCAGGTGTCAGGGGTCAACTTTTTCTGTTCTCTTCAGCCATTGGCTGTGGGTTTGTGCCGGCCCTCTGCACATCCATCTTACAGTGTCTTACAGGAATAAACAGAACAAGATATTATAATGTCTCCAAATACAGTCAGGGTTGCAATGATTAGGTGTTATTGTGTTATTGTTAGGTGTATGTCGCCTTCATGGAACGCTAAAACGAAGGAATCCCGATTATGAAAACGTAAACTAAAATCCACTAAATATATTTATGAACAAAGATTTTGGATATATAAAGTGAATAACTTGAGCACCTTTAATTTTAAATACTGCATTCATGGTTTTGGTGGGTATGGACCTTGTTAACCTGAACATGCCAACTCAGTAAGGTCTATAAGTCAGACAGGATATTACAAGCACATATTAAAGAAAGGAACTGATTGCAAATTGAGTTTAAAAAGCATCCAGTGAATTATCTATTCGTGCTTGGTGGAGTTGTTAATTAGCCCTGAATGGGGCATCGATCGATTACACCCAGTAACTACACAGATAAGGAGGTCCAATACGTGGGTCCTTTCTGAAATGCTCTGAAGTAAAATTGTAAATAATGTGGAAAAGAAATAAAGTTTGTGTTCTAAACAAAAACCATGTTTTGATGGCAAATCCAGCAACACACATCACTGAATAACACATATTCTCATTGGCTGCATTATGTAATTGGGATGTTATTTTTCAGTAAGACAATTGTAATTTTTAAGGGAAAAAGTGTGCCAAGCTGAGCCAAAAGACCCAAAACACTAATTAAATGTTCAGCAATGCAATACCTAAGAACTTAAGGACAAATTCACACGGTGGTTATTTTCAATATTGAATATTTCTGTTTGTGTATTTTGTTGACTCAAAGTTACGACTTAATCCATTTTAATCCACTGTGTCTATGATGCGTGGGGGTTCTAGATTGTCTGGGTTTTCTATTCCTGGATGTTCTGAAACCGATTTCACTTAATGAATGGATTAATCCTGCCAAGTACTGAGTCACCACAAAACGGCTGCAAATGAAGTGGGATAGAGCCTACAGTATGAAACTAGGGTGTGTGTGTGTGTGTCTCGGTAATTCATTGATCCTGCGTCTGCAACACTGTATCAATATGTCCTGGATGTCATGATTAGAGAGAAGCATCCTCACACACCCTTCAAAAGGTCAGAGTCATCTGAGAGACGTACGTGTCCCAAATGGTGCCCTACTGCTTGTGTCGGGCATCGTTCAGACCGGTAGGATTTGTACGTCTGAGGCAGAACAAACATCCATTTTCATAACTGTACCTGTCTAAAAGCACTTACTTTTTTCCTCTCGTCTTATTGGATGAAATTTTAAGTGTCTGTGAAGTATAGTGTTAAACCCCGGTCAACATGAACCATTATGCCATTTGTGCATTTTGCCAACACTTTCTAGGCATTCTCTCTAGACATGATTAACGGTCGATAATGTCATGCAAAGTTCGATAGAGGGAATTATGAAGGACATTATCGCTATTGATTCATTAGCACTTTTTTATAATACTGTTTCCATGAACTCAACTCTCACCAGTGCAACGGCTGTACGGTAACGGCTGTACGGTAACGGCTGTACGGTAACGGCTGTACGGTAACGGCTGTTCGGTAACGGCTGTACGGTACCGGTAACGGCTGTACTGTAGCGGCAGTACGGTAGCGGCTGTACGGTAGCGGCAGTACGGTAGCGGCTGTACGGTAGCGGCAGTACGGTAGCGGCTGTACGGTAACGGCTGTACTGTAGCGGCAGTACGGTAGCGGCTGTACGGTAGCGGCAGTACGGTAGCGGCTATACGGTAGCGGCAGTGTATTCGATGCCTCCGTGGGACTGTGAAGGGCAAAGTTTCTTTTCTATCTCTAATAGAGTGGTTTTGGGTATAATGTTAATATGAATATAATGTAATGCAAACACAAAGCCTGGGGTTTGGTCATGGGGAGAGTGTTAGATCCATTTAGGAAATGTGTGTTAGCAGTGAGAAACAACGATGCGGATTATCTCTGGCATTAATTATGGATAAGGGTGTTGTTGACTATGAACTTTGGAACAAATGCGCATAATGGTGTTGTTTCTGCAGCTGGTCTGTCGCGCTGCAGCAGGGATGCGCTGACTAAGAATTAGGCTGAAGAGGCTGGAGTATCTCTGGGACTGCAACGCTCAGGGCACATCCCAACCTCATCACTGGGCTTGGTGTCGACGGTGTGCTAAAGCTTTCCGTGGTAAAACGGGCCGAGTAATGGATTGAGCGGAGTGATGAGGAACACACCGAAACCCAACACAGATATAACGAACAATTACCTCCATGGTAAAAGACACAAGCTAGTAAAACAACAAGGACCAGCGAGCGTTGTTAAGCTGTGGACAGCCTGGGGCGATGGGACAGTGCACAGGATGAAATGTCTGGAATACAACACGTGAGACATTTAGGTGAGGCATGCTATTCACACAGGAAGCTGAACATCCAGTATACCTGTGTAGCAAACCGGGACTCAGTACAATTTATCGGGTTATCAGACACTTTAGCGCCGGCGCTGGACACACACACACATTCCGACAGCACAATCACATACAACCTGGCCGTCCACCCTACATATAGACCCTGTTTTGCCTGTCCTCCAGTGATCCAGGTTGCATTTTAAAAGGCATTTGATGGACTGTACACAAGACGTCTCCACATTGGGCTGTGCATGTTCTATTGAAAGACCAGGCCTTGTCTAACCTTGTGGGTCTGGTATTGGCCCAGCAGCACACATCCTCAGCCTTCTGGATGAGCTAATTAACAGGACTGGAGCAACCGGCTAGGCTATATTCAGATTTATTCACTGTACATTCAGGAGAGCTAATAGGAGAGACAAATGCCGCAGCCTCCGGTTGGATGCAGCCTGATTAATGACAGAAAGTGTAGGCGAGCAGGAGAACCGGCAGCATGCTCTGTTTACAAACAACGCCACAGCTTCCAGCTAATTCATTAGAATTTGCGACGTCTGTTTACCGAAAATCCGCCTTTCTTGAAACTCCCACTATCTTATCTGATTCCCAAGATTCCTCTTCATGTCTTTGTAGCTGGCCGCTCTACACAGCAGCAAAGGACAACCTCCCCAGAAGGTGAGGACCCCAGCTGCCACGACAAAGACCCCTCCACCCCCTTGTTTGCCGAGTTAGCAAGCAGCCACAGGTGCCAATTAGTTTCACCATTGTGGGATATCTTCAATTAAAGGATATAATTCACATAATGTATGTATGGATGATGCTTTCTGATGAGTATATTCAGGCTGGGGAGGGGGAGAAAGGGGAAGGGTTAGGGTGAGGAGAGAAGAAGAAGCAGAGGAAAGGGGGAGAGCTGAAGATGAAAAAAGTAGAGGAGTTGGGAGAGAGATAGGTACTTGCTAGTGAGGTGGTGCAAATAAATGTGAATGTGAGTGTATATGTGTGTTTGTGGATGTGGGAGTGTATGTGGAAGTGGATGTGAGTGTGTACGTGGAAGTGGATGTGAGAGTGGATGTGGGAGTGGATGTGGGAGTGGATGTGTGTGTGGATGTGTGTGTGGATGTGTGAGGGGATGTGGGAGTGGATGTGGAAGTGGATGTGAGAGTGGATGTGGGAGTGGATGTGGGAGTGGATGTGAGAGTGGATGTGGGAGTGGATGTGGGAGTGGATGTGGGAGTGGATGTGTGTGTGGATGTGTGTGTGGGAGTGGATGTGGGAGTGGATGTGGAAGTGGATGTGAGAGTGGATGTGTGAGGGGATGTGGGAGTGGATGTGGAAGTGGATGTGAGAGTGGATGTGGGAGTGTAAGTGGATGTGAGAGTGGATGTGGGAGTGGATGTGGGAGTGGATGTGAGAGTGGATGTGTGTGTGGATGTGTGTGTGGATGTGTGAGGGGATGTGGGAGTGGATGTGAGAGTGGATGTGGGAGTGGATGTGGGAGTGGATGTGGGAGTGGATGTGGGAGTGGATGTGAGAGTGGATGTGAGAGTGGATGTGGGAGTGGATGTGGGAGTGGATGTGGGAGTGGATGTGTGTGTGGATGTGTGTGTGGATGTGTGAGGGGATGTGGGAGTGGATGTGGGAGTGGATGTGGGAGTGGATGTGGGAGTGGATGTGTGTGTGGATGTGTGTGTGGATGTGTGAGGGGATGTGGGAGTGGATGTGGGAGTGGATGTGGAAGTGGATGTGAGAGTGGATGTGGGAGTGGATGTGGGAGTGGATGTGAGAGTGGATGTGGGAGTGGATGTGGGAGTGGATGTGTGTGTGGATGTGTGTGTGGATGTGTGAGGGGATGTGGGAGTGGATGTGGGAGTGGATGTGGAAGTGGATGTGAGAGTGGATGTGGGAGTGGATGTGGGAGTGGATGTGAGAGTGGATGTGGGAGTGGATGTGGGAGTGGATGTGGGAGTGGATGTGTGTGTGGATGTGTGTGTGGATGTGTGAGGGGATGTGGGAGTGGATGTGGGAGTGGATGTGGGAGTGGATGTGAGAGTGGATGTGGGAGTGGATGTGGGAGTGGATGTGGGAGTGGATGTGGGAGTGGATGTGGGAGTGGATGTGGGAGTGGATGTGGGAGTGGATGTGAGAGTGGATGTGGGAGTGGATGTGGGAGTGGATGTGGGAGTGGATGTGTGTGTGGATGTGTGTGTGGATGTGTGAGGGGATGTGGGAGTGGATGTGGGAGTGGATGTGGAAGTGGATGTGAGAGTGGATGTGGGAGTGGATGTGGGAGTGGATGTGGGAGTGGATGTGGGAGTGGATGTGAGAGTGGATGTGGGAGTGGATGTGGGAGTGGATGTGAGAGTGGATGTGGGAGTGGATGTGGGAGTGGATGTGAGAGTGGATGTGGGAGTGGATGTGGGAGTGGATGTGGGAGTGGATGTGTGTGTGGATGTGTGTGTGGATGTGGGAGTGGATGTGGGAGTGGATGTGGGAGTGGATGTGAGAGTGGATGTGGGAGTGGATGTGGGAGTGGATGTGAGAGTGGATGTGGGAGTGGATGTGGGAGTGGATGTGGGAGTGGATGTGTGTGTGGATGTGTGAGGGGATGTGGGAGTGGATGTGGGAGTGGATGTGAGAGTGGATGTGGGAGTGGATGTGGGAGTGGATGTGGGAGTGGATGTGGGAGTGGATGTGAGAGTGGATGTGGGAGTGGATGTGGGAGTGGATGTGTGTGTGGATCTGGGAGTGGTTGTGGGGTTGGATGTGTGTGTGGATGTGTGGATGTGGGAGGGGATGTGTGTGTGGATGTGGGAGTGGATGTGGGAGTGGATGTGTGTGTGGATCTGGGAGTGGTTGTGGGGTTGGATGTGTGTGTGGATGTGTGAGGGGATGTGGGAGTGGATGTGTGTGTGGGAGTGGATGTGGGTACATATGTGTTTGTGGATGTGTGTGGGGATATAGGTGTAGGTCAGGATAGGTGTAGGTAGTGGTGGTGGTAGCGACACACTTCCTGACACATTTCTAATCGACCTCCAGTTAGCTGATAAGCTCCTGGGTTTAGGAATGGGGGAGTGAGGAGAAAGTGTTTAAAACAATCTCTACACATTGTTTGAAGGAGTCTTTGGGTACATACCAGATGTCAGCCCGTTCTCTTGTGCACTTCTCCTTATCCCAGAACCATAGAGAATAAGAGGGCTCTGGTCAAAATACGTGTCGTGTGTATAGGACATAGAGTGAGAGCTGTTAGGCAACTGGAACATACAAAAAAAATAACAATAAAGAATTGGGTGCAGATACTGTTATTTCATTTGCATAGCTGCAGAGAGCATATAATAGCTTTCTAAGGGTATTTGCGTTAGTTTCTGTTGGGAAAAATGAAGCCTTCTCTTAATTTATTTCATGCAAATGCGTGGACACTGAAAGTCCGCGTATCTGTGATACATTTATATCATCCGGTCTTGAATCCATCACTAGACAATTGTCATTATTTTTTTGCATGAGATAATTCTTCTGTCCTTTCCCACAGCTGTGTTTAAAGTGTTCAGGTGGTTTGGCACCAACCTCATCGTCAGACTCATGTTCTCACCTAGAGACAAGTCAAATTTAGATAAAAAAACGACCAAGGATCTTGAGTGGGGAAGTTTTAGGCTGTCTCTTGAAGTAAAATTTTCAATTATTCCATTTCGAGAAGCCAGGAGTAGATTACATCTAAAACACTGAGAAATACTCAGTTCATAATTTATATAAATAATTCTTAAATCGGTTACAAATTACATGACCCCTCCTTGAATTGTATTTAAAAAAAAAAAAACTAATTACACACATTTTGGGCACTCTCTTTACCCATCAAAACACTACTGTATCTAGTCGTAATATACAGAATATATATCTTTTTTAAATCAATACCACTTGTAAAATAATAATAATAATAAATAATATATCAAATAAAACTTTACCAAGCTTCTTCATTACTGAACTGATTTGTATTGTATAACTGCATATGGAAACAGAAGGTCTTCTTAATACCTTATATTAATCCACACACCCCTACACACCCACAGACACTAAACATACACACAACATTTCTAGATAATTACAGGTCATTACTTCCTTGTGGTCTGAAATTGAAATACTTATCTCAGTAAAGCCCTCATTCACTTTATGACTATTAATAATGTCCACCCTTTCATTAAAATGATTCTCCATTCGTAGTGACTAATGTGTCATGGAAACTTGGCCGTGCTGCTAGCATTACAAATCTGACACAGTACAGCAGATGACACCTCAGCAACTGCTCAGCAACTCTTCGTCTACACGTCCTGAAGCAATCATCCCTATTGGCAGTAGACACAACTGGCATTAGGAACATTAGTTTAACTTCTTTCATTAATTTCTCCTCGTAACTTCAGTCATGTTTATTTCAAGAGGATGCCTCATCACAGCTACTAGTCCTGAATATTTAAGAGCTCACTTGACACCAAATCAACAATGAATTATCCTGAGAGTCTTTAGACACAACTCATCACATAGTGCCTTCTTACAGAGTGCTTAGCAATGGTATACCGGCAATGTACTACAAACCCCCAGGATGCCTCAGTGTTACTTTCTTCAGTGGTTGGTTCACATTTATACATAACTCGCATGCATTAGAAACCTTATATCTTTCCTGTAAAATGTCAGGATGACAGGGAGGCAGTTACAACGAGGAGGAATAATACAACTGGACGCTGTACCGTAAAAATAAACGGTCAGTGAACAGTGCAGCACAGTAGTTCTCAGTGCAGACAGGCAGCATTTATTGGGTATGAGAATCTTTGGAATGGCACCAGCGACTGGGAAGAAGGCGAGACGTGGACAGGGCTGTGTACGAAACGCTTCCCTATCTCCCACATCACCTATACTCCCTGTTCAAATGCAATGCACTAGATAGGGAATAGGGACTCATTTGGGCTGACACCGCGGGCATTGACCTCAGTGATATGACAGGAAGATCATTAGTGTGGGTTCCCCTCTGGTCATCTCTGGGGTGGTCAGAGACACACGCTAATTGTTGAGTAAATAGCAGTGGACACGTCTTGGGACTCAACTAGCCTTGGGAGTGTCTCCACGCAACACGTTGGCCATCCCAACTCGCAGCCTAATCCCTACCGAGTTACCTCCTTTTTACCAGAGCTGGCTTGATGTGAGAGTCAGGTAAACACTATTAAAACAGCTACCTGCTGCCACATCACAGCCCAGAGGGAGAGACTTTGGATCTGCTCAGTATATCTGGCAGATAGTTATCTGTTTCTACAATAGCCCAAGTAGTGGTCAGGTTGCTGATGTCATGCATTGTTCTTCTGTTGTTGAACAGTTATACACACACACACGCGCACACGAACACACGCACACACACACACACACACGCCCTGGTTTCTACTGACGACCCTGGTTACTACTAACGACCCTGGTTACTACTGACGACCCTGGTTACTACTGACGACCCTGGTTACTACTGACGACCCTGGTTACTACTGACGACCCTGGTTACTACTGACGACCCTGGTTACTACTGACGACCCTGGTTACTACTGACGTCCCTGGTTACTACTGACGACCCTGGTTACTACTGACGACCCTGGTTACTACTGATGACCCTGGTTACTACTGACGACCCTGGTTACTACTGACGACCCTGGTTACTACTGACGACCCTGGTTACTACTGACGACCCTGGTTACTACTGACGACCCTGGTTACTACTGACGACCCTGGTTACTACTGACGTCCCTGGGTACTACTGACGACCCTGGTTACTACTGATGTCCCTGGTTACTACTGACGACCCTGGTTACTACTGACGACCCTGGTTACTACTGACGACCCTGGTTACTACTGACGACCCTGGTTACTACTGACGTCCCTGGTTACTACTAACGACCCTGGTTACTACTAACAATCCTGGTTACTACTGACGACCCTGGTTACTAATAAATAAAATACTTTTTCAAACACACGCGAACTGGAGAACGTTGGAAAACATCTTCCCAGATTGGCATATTTCAGACCTTCAAAATGTGTCCAGCGTCAAACCGGTGGTATGACGCATTCCTATCTGTCAAACCACCCTCGACAAGATGAGATCAGATCCCATGGTGGGAGGAGAGACTAGGCACCGACATCCACACGGCAGATTGTTCGGATAGCTTGGAATACATCCATACCTGCTCAGTTCGTTACTGACACCGTCTCAGACGATTCAAACTTGGACAGGAATTACACTACTCTACAGTACCAACGACGTAGGATGTTCCCTGACACCTCTCTTCTATTTGACATGTATTTAATTTACTGCTCCACTGTTTTGCCTTGGGCTCTAAACTATGCAGCCAACGCTCGGGAATTTCATCTAGCTATGTGTTTAGTGCCACTTCTGTTTTTTAATTTAACTGTTTAAAAACGATCTATTAGTGTGTGTGTGTGTGTGTGTGTGGGTGTGTGTGTGTGTGTGTTGAAGAGAAAACACACAAGAAAACGATGTGTTTGACCAACTTGACGCGCACACACACATTTCCAGTACAGCACTGCCACATGCATTGCAGCCGCGCACTATGAGTAATTAACACTTGTTAGGCAGCGCCAGTTCCACCAGGATGTTGGGAGTAATCACTGCATCCGGCCACACATTGCTCAGTAAATCACCGGCTAATAGTTACCGATGATTTGTCCAGACGTTCCCAGGCACCCTAGTTGCCAGGCTGATGCATCGTGAGAGAGGAGGAGAAGGAGGAGGAGGAGGGGGGAGGAATAGCCAACGAGGTTAGAAGAATATACACAGATGAGCCAAAATATTACGACCACTCACAGACGTGCATAATATTGATCATATGAGCACATGTCAAGGTCTGGCATGAGACCCGATAGACAATTAGCAGGGGCCAAATTGTAATGGCCAAACGACTGGGTCAGAGCATGTCTGGAAACGACCAGGTTTGTAGGGTGCTCCTGGTCCGCAGTGGTGAGAACCTACCGATGAAGGCCGATTAAACCAGAAACCAACAAAAGGCTGATAGACGCCCAAGGCTCATCGATGTGCAAGGGCCACGAAGACAACGCATCTGGTCCGAACCGACAGAAGTTCCACTGTGACACAAGTGACAAAAAATGTTAATGACGGTTGTGGGAAAGAATGTGTCACAACACACAGCGCGTCACACACAGAGCGTCACACACAGAGCGTCACACACAGAGCGTCACACACAGAGCGTCACACACAGAGCGTCACACACAGAGCGTCACACACAGAGCGTCACACACAGAGCGTCACACACAGAGCGTCACACACAGAGCGTGTATCCGCAGAGCGTTCAGAGTGTTTATGAAAACACCTGCCCACCGTTGAAGGTGCCTAGAATGGCCACACGAGCGTAGGAACTGGACCAGGAGCAGTGAGAGCAGGTCGTCTGATCCATCGAGTCATGATTTATTTCACATCACGTGGACGGCCGTGTACACGCGCGCGATTACAGGATTGTAACGTTTGCCATCTGTGCTCCTCCATACACAATGCTTCTTTGCTCTTTTTTTTTACGGTTTGGTGGACAAAGAACTCAAAATAAATTCCCATGGAAATTCTCTGTTGAGATATCTGAAATTGACAAAGCTTCCCTTATATATATATATATTATATAGTCCACATATAAAAATCAAGTATCAATAAAGGCTCAAAATAAGTGACAAACTGGAAAGTCTTTCGGGAAAAAAACATATAAGCCCTTTAGTCTCAGGTTATGAATGTTAACTTCCTGAAACTCTTTGCTACTGCTATTACACCTGCAAAAAGATCTTCTGCCGTTTGGCTCATTGTTCCATTATTTATTTCATAATATATGATGTAGAGGTGATCTCATCCAGAGTGACAGCCTGAGCGTACATTGTATTAGCTAGGTGGGACACTGACACAACTCAGTAGTGCGTTTGTTTGTATGGACCTGGAAGCAATCCAATATACACTGTGGACCACAATGCCACAGGCAGTGCAGTGTAGCTAGAGGTTTTAAATGCATCAAATATGGTAAATATATCTATTTTTTATTTGTATAATTTTAACAACATTTTAACAATGTTCTATGTTGGGTAGAAAATCTGTCTAATACCTGATTAGTCTGAGATATCTGGTTTCAGGGCCATGAACTTTTTCAGTGTGAGTGTGAGATTATTGTAAGCAATTACTTAAAGAGACACACTGTCAGCAAAAGTAGTTTATCGCTGGGACAGAAAACCCTTCAAAATCACTATTTCTTTCGCCTTAGTAAAGAAAGTTAAGTGATATACCCATCTGCGTTTGAGTCTACAGTGGGAATCGTTCCTCAGGTGTCGGAATATGTTAAGGACAGTGTGTTTAGGCAAATTCATTGGGTAATGACTTTGCCTCACTTGATATGGCATATTTGAACTATTAAAGGGGCTGATCTTGTTTTCATTAAAGGAGCTGAATGTTAACCATTGCCTTCTATTGTTTGCAGTACTTAAAGGTGCAGTTTGGTCAAATTATTATTATTAGAAAATCTTTTTCCAGCTGAAAAGTCCCATATTCCCCAAAATATTTTGGATTGATTACTCAAAATGACAATGATACATTAATGGATATCTTAATATAACTTGGACAGCGCTGTGTCCCCCTCCACTAATAAATAATCTAAATTACTGTACACCTGAACCATATTCAGGCAGCATAGAGCCAAGAAAAAGGTAATATCATTTTGCCAAACGAGTGGGTTGGTCTCCTTACGTTTGACCCTGTTCCTATCTAGCACCCTGGCTATAAATGTGTTTTATAATTCACTCATATCCATATGCTTCTCAATCCAAATGATGCGAGCAGTGTGTATCATAGCGAGCTTTTTATATCTGTGCTCATGTCTGTTGAGCACAAATGCTGTTGTTAAGAAAACAACCAAGTGGAATTAAAGTTTAGAGAAAGAAATGCTGGAGGTATTAAACTAATCACAGCATGCATGCCAGCTGGAATTCCCAGTCCCAAGAATTTTTAAATCCCACTTTAATATCTGGGGTTGTTTGTATCAAGTCAATTTCAGATAGTTGTACAGGAAGAATTACTCTTTAGTGTCAGAAATAAATGCATGGTGATTTAAAGCCGTCCTAATCTTAAGATTTGGCAGAGTCAACTTTAAAGTGAAAGTCCTCCGAGGCTGAATGATTTATTTCAAGTTCTGCCAACTGCAATTTCTGATATTGTCTTCCGTTTGGAATGGCAGGGTGTCTAGAAACTGTAGTAATGTTCTTTATCTAACATATAAGGCAGGTGGCCTTGAGCTTCCGAATATGACTTTTTATTACCAGGCAGCTCAGGTCCACTCACTTAACCTGTGTTTGGGCTGCAGCTGTAGCTACTGAGGTGTTGCCCCTGGACCTGAAGGGTGTTTTGGCCTCTGGGATAAAATATTTGAAAAATGTATGTTAATCCTGTTATCATGAATCCACTAAGAATAAGGGGAACTGTGCACACATTTATGAAATGGAATAAGCCTCTATCACCTTATACACTTATTTGGAATAATCCTTCTTTCCCTATAATCTTCAAAGGCTTGGTCAGAAAAGAGAATTTATTTTTCGTATCTTTTTTTACGTGAGGGGCACTGCGCTCATTTGACAAAGTGGTATGGATTCCCAGCTACTCGACTCTTGATGTTTTTAGCTTTATTTGCTCTGTTCAAAAAACATTTGAGGAGCCAGAAGGATCAATAATCGAAACGTTTCTGGGACAGCCTGATTTCCAAACGGTCTCAGAGGTTCACAAGCACTTTTCCTGATGTCACAAGCATATAAAGCCAAATGGAGGTGAGACCGCTGTATACATCAGTTAAATGTTTTTCTTGATGAAAAGCTGCAAAAATGCTTTGATTTCAGACATCCTCACAATCTCACTAACAAACTCCTGCTGTATAATAGAATTTAAATATTCAGTATACTGTACATGCTACATGACAGTAAAACCAAAGAAAATACTCCAGTTAAGGTTTAGCAAAACAAATAAACGAAATGTTTTGTATTGTTATGGTTAACATCAGAATGCCTACAGATTGATACCAGGCTTTGTCTGTCGTAATTGGCTTGTCTGTCGTAATTAGCTTGTCTGTCGTAATTAGCTTGTCTGTCGTAATTGGCTTGTCTGTCGTAATTAGCTTGTCTGTCGTAATTAGCTTGTCTGTCGTAATTAGCTTGTCTGTCGTAATTAGCTTGTCTGTCGTAATTAGCTTGTCTGTCGTAATTAGCTTGTCTGTCGTATTTGGGTTGTCTGTCGTAATTAGCTTGTCTGTCGTAATTAGCTTGTCTGTCGTATTTGGCTTGTCTGTCGTAATTAGCTTGTCTGTCGTATTTGGCTTGTCTGTCGTAATTAACTTGTCTGTCGTAATTGGCTTGTCTGTCGTAATTAGCTTGTCTGTCGTAATTGGCTTGTCTGTCGTAATTAGCTTGTCTGTCGTAATTAGCTTGTCTGTCGTAATTAGCTTGTCTGTCGTATTTGGCTTGTCTGTCGTAATTAGCTTGTCTGTCGTATTTGGCTTGTCTGTCGTAATTAGCTTGTCTGTCGTAATTAGCTTGTCTGTCGTATTTGGCTTGTCTGTCGTAATTAGCTTGTCTGACGTATTTGGCTTGCCTGTCGTAATTGTCTTGGAAATGTGAATAATGAAGACCAGTATAGTTATTAATTGAAAGGCAGATTATGATCTCTGTATTGTTACAAGGGTTAGCAGAAATGTCAAGCTATGTGTCATACCGCTGGATTTAATGTCTTATAAGATTACACTGTTTTAAAGGAACGCGCCAAGTATTTATGGGGATCGACCCCTGACAACGTCCTGCTATTGCTTTAATAACACCTGTTGATGCTCTGCTACAATCTAAAATGATTTGAACAAACTTTGCTGTAGTTGCGGTTCTGTGGATCGTTTTTTTTGAGGTCCAGAACCAACACTATATAGAATGAACAGATCTTTAGTTACAGTAGATTTCCCTAAATATAGGACGAGCATCAAGGCACGTTCTACAAGGTTCACAATCCGTTTTAAGAATTCTTAATCAGCAAAATTCATCTTCAAATCTCCTGATCATATTGACCAACAGACATTTTTAATATCTGGTCACTTTCCATGTCAATCAATGCACGTTCATGAAATTTCATACAAGGTACATATTTTAATTCTTATTTGTTTAGTTTTTTGCTATTATTCTTGCTATAGATCTTTATATTTCCGTAGATTTTGCGTGCGATCTAATACAAATCTAATTGTTCAGACTGACGCGATGTTATTGTCTATTTGACAGTAAAATACTATGAACTTGGACCAATACAGTTAAAAGGAAGACTAGGAAGTTTAGTTAAGCTCGATAGTACATTCGTTATTTTATAAATATCTTGTAAAACCACTGTAAATGTCTATAAAAGTCTAAAATACGGAAATACTTTTCTGTTTTCTATGCTAGCTAAGATTATTTAACAAACACCTCGGCTAACGTTTACGGTTCTGTACATATGAACTTATTTTTAACTATGAATATAGCTAGTTATTGATGTCCATAATAGGCGCAAGCAATGTGATTCACTCCTGAGTTTAGCCCGTGTTTACAGCCCAATGAGAACATGATTGGTTTTTTAAGCCCCCAACGTAGTGTTTCAGGCAGCGCTGCATGGAAGGCACTCCCCACCCCCTACAGTTTCAACCAATCACAGCACTGATTAGGGTTAGTGTAAGGGTTAGGGTTAAGGTTAGGGTTAGGGTTATGGTTAGGGTGATTGGTTGGGGGATTAAAACACCAACGAACGTGTATAGTTAAGGCCAGACAAGTAAAAATAGGAGATTTCAGGACAGGATACAGGTTGAGGTTATGGTTTGAACATTATCCTATCAGAACATAATTCATGTTGAGGTTATGGTTTGAACATTATCCTATCAGAACATAATTCATGTTGAGGTTATGGTTTGAACATTATCCTATTAGAGTAAGCATCGGAAATGTATTACATTGATGAGCCTAGACTATTCATCCCAAAAGCAATTAATATTGCACTATTTAACTCACATTGTTATCTTCCATCTCAAATCTGGAAAACAAAAAACAACACAAGCAAAGCCAGAAAGTCCTTTCAAAATGTTGAAGTATTATAGAATATGTTTTGTATAACAAAACAGTGTAACTTCAGCAAATGTCATTGGAGCACGGATGACAATGTTCATTTAGTTTTTCCATATGATATTATCATTTTGCTTTTGAACCCCATTGACACCGACATTCTACACTGGATCTCTTACACAAGTGTTCAATGGACACAAGTGTTCACTTGTACACAAGTGTTCACTTGTACACAAGTGTTCACTTGTACACAAGTGTTCACTTGCGCTAGCGTACCAAATGGAGCCCTATTGTGTTTATAACGAGCGACTTTTGACCAAAAGAAGTACACTGCAAAGTGTTCACCGCCAGAACTCAGAGAGGATTCTTTGAAGTGATGCATTGTGGGTTGTTATCAGATTAGAAGTCCGAGAGCTCTCGATATACACGACTGAGAGGCTTGTCTATCTGGCCAGCCAAGTATGCAAACAACACCCTAAGCCCTTTCCACTACAGTCGGACCATGTCTATAGAAGTGCGCACTGTGGGATATAGTGCACCGTTTAGAACACACTTGGACCAGGCTTAAAACAGCTAATGAGTTTGCTCTTCTATCTGCTCCAATTTGTTCATCCTTTGTGTGTGTGTGTGTGTGTGTGTGTGTGTGTGTGTGTGTGTGTGTGTGTGCTATCCAGTTTTAACAATACACTGGTGTCCATGAAGACAGTAAAACAAGACAAATCAGTCCCCAATAAGGAATGTGAATTCACAGCTTAGGGAATAGATTTACATGTACAATATGGTTTAACATTTGAACCAGGGATGTTTATGTTAGGGCATTGGTTGTTTGAGAAAGGTTACATTTAGCCATACATGTACTTGGCTTTTCTGGTTCCCACAATGATGACTGTGTCTGTTTGTGAAACACACAAAACAGCAGATTAGCAATTTCTTTATATAATATGCAGATGAGCCAAAACATTATGACCACACCGTCAAAGTTAAGCAAATAGCTTTGAGCATCTCTTTCCAAGGGCACATGTCAATGTCTGGGTAAAATTGTTGGTACGTGGACAATCAGTTCTCATTGTCATGTTAGAAGCAAGCGAAATTGGGCAGGAGTAACGACCTAAACGACTTTGACAAGATACAAATTATGATGGCAGACGAATGTGCCAGAGCGTCTCTCAATGGCTAGGCTTGTTGGGTGCTCCCGGTCAGCAGTGTGAGTACCTCAATGATGAGTGAGAATAACAAAGGCTCCACCTGTCCCGAACTGACAGATCTACTGTGGCACAAGGAATGTGTCCCAACACACAGAGCATTGCACCCTGTTGGCATGTAGCTGTGTAGCTGCAGACCGGAGTTCCCATTATGGTCATAATGTTCTGGCTCACCAGTGTATGTGAAATATTGTATTGTCTTATGTCTTATGACTCAATTTAACCCTTACGAAAGTCATCTGACCTTTTCAATGGTCAAAACCACCCCAGTTTACGTCCGTTAAGACAATTTGACCACCAGCTATGCTATGGCTAAATGGCAACAACTACACAGAACAGAAATACATGTATAAACAAAACATTTTTAAATAAATGTAGTGACTTTAAATTCGTACGGATATTTATTAGCTCTATTTTACAAATTTCTCTTAAACGATCGGTTTTTGTGGTTGTACAATTTCTGTTCTGTCTGCTAAATGATAAAAATTTGGGTTTGTGTGTTTTATTTGTATAAAATCAGAGTACAAAATCAAAATACAACAGCGTTAAAAAAAATTGATTGGGAGGGAACACTGCACATGTATGACAGGATAAGTTACAGTAGATATATTTTGCTAGCTACTTTTTAATGATAGTTCAAGTATATTTCACATGTTAATTTAACAAAGAGTAATGCATGGAAGGCACTCCCCACCCCCTACAGTTTCAACCAATCACAGCACTGATTAGGGTTAGGGTTAACACCAACGAGCACTATAGACTGACTTATTGCAAACAAAAACTACATCTATGTTACAGCCGTCTACATTCTAGTGGGACGTGGGAGAAAAAGAGAAATCACAGATATTATTTCTGTTATTATTTCAACTGTCATGATGAAAATGTAAATGTCCATGTACTGAGGTAGTAGGGGCATATGAGAGCACACGATCAAGGTGTTTCAGAAGTATTTTTTAGTTAGAATTACTTAACTTTAGTTTGATTTACTTTCATGCACAGTGACATAAAATAAACAAGCTATTTTTGTTGACAGTTGGATAAGATTAGTTCCACTTACTAAGACACTGTACATTCTACAAAACTTTGGCTGGGACAGCTGCCATTTTCAGAAATCCTGCTACAAAAAGCTCTTCTTTTGTAGTGCAAATGACTACACCCCTGCAAACAAACACGCTCACTTTTGACTTATCGCAGCAAAACACATTGTTCTTTGACACCTCTCTTCTATTTGGTTATTTGAGACGGAATTGGGAAACGGCACAAATGGTATCCTATCCTATTCTCCCAAGTCAAAAGTAGTGCACTAAATAATGGTACCTTATTCTCCCAGGTCAAAATTTGTGCACTAAATAGGGAATAGGGTGTAAATTATGTCAAACCAATTAACCTTCTTGGTGTTGTGGTCTTGATGACAGACAATCTCACAAATATTCCCATTAAATATTTAGTACACAACTTTAACATCAACACAACACACTAAAACATAAAGAAAAATCCACACAACAGCATGACATCCACACTATACCACATTAACAAAATAAAACATCAACACAATATACCACAACATCAACACATCACAGCATCAACACATTACAACATCAACGCAACATCATCAACAACAAAAACCTACAACTTTACCATCAGTTTACCACATCTGAACACCATAACATCAACACAACCGAGCAGCAACGTAACACAACCAGTCTCAACAAAACACTACCTAAAACAACACAAAATGTTTCCTTCATCTGTCCTCCTCCAGCCCAGCTATCATCATCTACTGCATGTCCTCCTTTCTAACGGTCCCCTTAGGTACAACCACCATATGGCCTGAGTTGGAAAGACGTACTGCTGTCATTTGTGTCTCTGTGATTTCTATGGAAATCTGATGTCTGCTCCGATGATGTTGTTCGTGAGATGATACACTAATTCCCTGTTGGAGCTCTGTGTGCATTCCCATGTGTGTGTTGTGTGTGTGTATGTGTGTGTGTGTGGGGGGTTGTGATGCTTAGATTTGGCCTATACTCTATACTCTTGACAGCTTGTTTCTATCCTTATCAAATTAAGACTAGTCGGTCTAACCTCTTACTCTGTTATAACACACTGCATATTTATATTCTGGATTTTTTTACACTGCTCACTCCAGGATAATGCTTTATTGATCCTTACGAAATTCGAAGTATATCTTTTGTATCTTGTTTTTTGTGTCTTTTTTTAAATGTATTTCTATATGTTTGCTATTATACTGCACTTTTGGGGGCGGAGGGGATTGAGAGCAGGGGGCGGGGTGATTTGGGTCGGTTTGCTGTCACTGTGAATCTTTGTCTCCATCCGGTGGATGCAGTGAAAACTACAACCAACGAAGAGGAGCTTTGGGTAATAATATTATTTACATTTACATTTACATTTTGCGCATTTAGCAGACGCTCTTATCCAGAGCGACTTACAATAAGGGCAGGCATTTCACATATAGCTAAAACACACATCAAAAAGGCAATAAGTACATTGTTCCCGGGTGGGAGCAGGGGGAAGTGCTAGAGATAGAAGGGGTGCTAGGAGAGGAGGAATGGGTGATAATCGTAGAAGAATGATTCGGTAGTGAAGTTTCGAACAGGCGAGAGTTGTGGAGCTCCATTCATGGAGCTACTGGAGGTACAGTTTGAAGAGGAATGTTTTTTGACGTTTTTTGAAGATTGGTAGAGAGTCCGATGATCTGATCTCCAGAGTGGAGTTGTTCCACCATTGCGGGGCAAGCACAGAGAACAATTTAGACTGAGCAGATCGGGAGTTGCCCTCCCGTAGGGATGGCACTACCAAGAGGCCTGAGATGGCAGAACGAAGTGCTCGCGTGGGTGTGTACGGGTTGATTAGTGACTGGATGTAGGAGGGAGCGGTTCCTCTTGCTGCCCCATAGGCTAGCACCAAGGTTTTGTAGTGGATGCGTGCTTCGACCGGGAGCCAGTGTAGTGTGCGGAACAGCTGAGTGATGTGGGAGAACTTTGGTAGATTGAAGATCAGGCGGGCTGCTGCATTTTGAATGAGTTGCAGGGGTTTGATGGCGCACACTGGTAGACCAGCCAGAAGGGAGTTGCAGTAGTCGAGACGGGAGATGATAAGTGCCTGGATCAGCACTTGTGCGGCTTCCTGCGTAAGATACGGCCTTACTTTCCGAATGTTGTAGAGCATGTACCTGCAAGACCGGGACACCGCCTTGATGTGTGCAGAAAATGAGAGGGAGTTGTCAAGGGTCACGCCAAGGTTTTTCCCACATTGGGTAGCAGGGACTGTGACGTTGTCCACCGTAATGGACAGATCCTGGAGCGGGCAGGCTCTTCCTTTGAAGAAGAGCAGTTCAGTTTTACCTAGGTTGAGTTTCAGATGGTGTGCAGACATCCAGGCCGAGATGTCAGTCAGACATGCAGAGATACGGGATGCTACCTGGGTTTCAGACTGTGGGAATGAGAAAAATAGTTGGGTATCATCTGCATAGCAGTGATAGGAGAGGCCATGTGAGGATATGACAGAGCCAAGAGACCGGGTGTATAAGGAGAAAAGGAGAGGGCCTAGGACCGATATATATATTACTATGATATTACAACAGATAGTTGTTGTTCTCTGTGGTGTTGTTGCTTCCCGGCGAAATTATACAAGATTAATGGTAAAGAGTCGCAATATCAATCATTTAACTAGAAGAAAAAACGTAAAAGAAAGGAACAATTACATAATATACATTGTAAAATTGATATGAAAAGAGTGTGTCCGGCTTGTGCTGTGGCTGTTAGATGCGTCCCGGGCATTGGCTTTGTTCAGTGTGAAGATAACCGAGTTACAGATGTTTGCAGTCTGAAAACACAGTAGCAGAACGCGTACTGTATTATGTAAGGCAATTATGCATTGGCATTAATAGCAGCCAATTGTTCAGGCAGCCAGTCAACTGGAATGCCTTTATGTAACTGCCAAAAATGACAGAAGTGAAAAGATGGGCAGCCTCTTTTCAAGTAGCGGGGGTAAATAAAAGGGGAAGAGTCAGGGTGAGATTGGAGAGAGTAGAGGGTATACTGAAGGCACACACACACACACACACGCACACACACACACACACACACACACAAACACACGCACACACACACACACACACACACAAACACACAATATGAATTATCATTCGTCTCAAGATGGCGTGTGTGGTTGGCAGTGACCGAGGTCTGTTCAGATAGCTATGACATATCCTTATCTTCCTCTCAGTCAGTGTCCTTCTGGACTCTTTGGAAAGACACTCTCTATTTGCATTTGCAATGGGTAATGTGCTCATGCAGACATTAACTGACCTAATCCAGTCCACATACAAAAAAGGTTCTCCTCCGTGTGTCTATCACCAATAGGTCCTGATTACCTCCTAGTCCACTACTTTTGCCCGGGGCCCGTGGTGAATAGTGTACTGTAAAGGACTAGTGTTCCATCTAGGACGGCTATATGTAGTCTGCACAATGCTTTTAAATGTGACTCTTTATCTTCCCTCTTATTGTGTAGTATTGATAATAGGTAACGTAATGCCATTGCACACATGTTGACACACAAACACACACACATCTTGTTTGATGTTGGTGTGAATGAGTCTGCCTATCAGTGTGTCACTGCTTTGTTACTTGTTCTTTTTGCAACTTGTTACATTGTTTTTTGTTACTTAGTTAATCGGTGAAGCCCAAGAAGACTATAGCTTCTGATATGTCACAAGGGATCAATAGGCATGAATATATACTGTACATAAAAACACATGACGTCCCTGTTAGCATCACCCATAGAGCTCTAACTGTGTGTTTGTGTGAATGTGTGAATGTTTATGTGTATGCATGAATACAGAAATGTCATTTTAGAGGTCTATAAGCTAACAGGGACTTTAGGAACTCTATGGTTGAAGCTAACAGGGACTTTCAGAGTTCTGTGGTTGAGGCTTACAGCGACTTTTAAAGCTGTATGGTTGAAGCTAACAGGGACATTCAGAGCCCTATGGGTGAAGCTAACTGGTACTTCCAGATCTCTACTGGTGAAGCTAACAGGGACATTCAGAGCCCTATGGGTGAAGCTAACTGGTACTTCCAGATCTCTACTGGTGAAGCTAACAGGGACATTCAGAGCCCTATGGGTGAAGCTAACTGGTACTTCCAGATCTCTACTGGTGAAGCTAACAGGGACATTCAGAGCCCTATGGGTGAAGCTAGCTGGTACTTTCAGATCTCTACTGGTGAAGCTAACAGGGTATTTCAGAGCTCTATGTTTAAAGCCAACAGTGACATTCAGAGCTCAGTCTTTTTTGACTATATAAAGAGCATCCAACTTATGTAGAGGTTTAGAGATAGAGAGATTTTGTTGATTACTACTGTAAATAAATGGACTGGTTTGTCTTTTTCTGCAGCCACTTTTTGTCGATTTTCATTGTCTCCGTCAGTTTAGATATAACAGAAAGTCTAAACCAGAAAGTCAAGTCCAGGTGCCAAAGCCACCACAAGGAGTCACTAGATCTCAACAAGGCAAGGCAGCCATATTTATATGAACCAACCCGCCCCGCACGCTGCAGACGTGGATGGTGTTGGCCCTCCTGGGCTCAACCACTAACACAGCTAATTGTGTGACAGTGACTGATACGTTTGGCATTGTTAATCAGTCATTAACTTAGATCTTTTTAAAATGTGAATGTATTTCAGTTCCCATCAATTTGTTTTCAGACTGGTCAAAGCAACATTACTGCAAAATTGGTTTTAAACAACGTTATAAAATGCTTGGCTAGAACTTGGCTAGAAGAAAGCACTTTATATTGACCAAGGCTTTTGGCACAGTCCACTACTCTTTACTGGATCAAAGATGGATGAAGGATCATGTGATTGGTTCAAAGAATTTGTGGGATGCTTGATATAATGAAATGTGTTCCATAGCACCCAAGAGGTCAATTTTAGGTCCTGTGCTATTTACTGTTTTTACGGAGAATGTCATTATATCTGCGAAAATGCATACCTTTACTTATTTGTTGGTACTCTGCTAATTATTCTATAACCCTAGTGCAGAGTAAACACTAATATATGAATCTCATTCTTAAAACCAAGTACTTTTTACCACAGAAATATTCCATATGATTTACATACAGTACATTGAATTGTGCACCCATTAACTGTGTACACGATTATCCATATCTGGGCACCTGCATTGACAATAAGCTTGTCTACATGAACATATTGATGAATAATTTCAGGAATCTAAAATTAAAATTGGCTTCCTGAACAGAAACTGATCATGCATTTGATTAAATAGCAGAAAACAAATAATTCAGTGAACATTTACACTGCAGATGGAATATCCCTATCATCTATTTGATGGATCTGCCATTAGATGCAGTTTACCATAGCACATTAGCCTACGGTTTATTGTGAGAGATGCAGCACACATCATTGTATTTTGTACAAGGGAGCTGAGCCTATTTTAAGTCCTCTAGATCGATACACTGCACTCTCTTTGTTTATAAACCCCTCGACAGTAACCCCTCTGTACCTAATTACCGAAGCAATCTCCGGAAAACTCCAACATTGTAGGAATTGCTCCCTCTTGGTATTTTCAACCGATATTAGAGTAACTTTTGTATTGATTCATGTGTTTGTTGTTCATGATTGCAATGTGACTTACTGTTTTTTGTATGATTGTGTGAATGTTGCAAAGTATTTTATACAGTATATATTTTATTAATAAGTGCTTACTATATCAATGCATCAGAGGGAATCATGTAACAGATACATACATTAATACTAGTAGGGTAATTATTGAAAGTCGTTCTAACTGTAAAAAAACGTGAATAACAATTCCTCTGATTAATCTATTCCCAAACTTTTTCTATTAAAATTTTCTTTTCCTCATTGAATTTATGTTTTTATTCTGATGCATGGCATAAATGAATGTACATAAAATATCTGAAGTTCTAAAGACTTCTGGGCCAGGTAATAGAGACCTGGAACGGTTCTAAAGAGCTTTCGCCAGTAAACAGGTTTTTTGGTAGATGGCTCTGCCCAGCGTTCTCCTACAGGGGTGCCCTAGGTTGCATATGCCGCCACTTAAGCATTATATTTTGTTATGAATATAAAATGCATGTATTATTATTTTCCTCTGTAAAGCACATTGAATTGCTTCTATGTATGAATTGTGCTATATAAATAAACGTGCTTGCTGATAAAACACTACACTACTATCGTCTCAAATCATTCACCTGATCCTGATCAATACTCTTACTTGACAGTTTAGCACCCCGTGTATCCTTTAAATGGAGTAAGGATATGCTCTATAATATAGCCAATCGAAGTAGGGTGACGAACAGTGACGAACAGTGGCCAATCGCTCCCAGTTACCATGACAGAGTGTCAGGAGGTAGTACAACACCATAGCACAGAAACGTTTCACACAGCAGTTATGTGAATCAGCGTTTAATTGGATCAATAACCTGTTACCGGTCGCTTTTGCCTGATCTTTGATAGTCCCCCCTGTCCTCTAGCAATGACTAACCATACGCCTGCAGTCTTTGTCTTCCCCTGGTGGTGGCTGGTGATAGTACATGCAACTCTCTTCCTATCGACATGCACGCAATAACCTCAAAACCATCCTGCAGTATGTCTGGCCGGCTGCTTGAATAGCTTGAACATACAACCTCCTGTCCAGTCTTCCTTACAGGCATCGCCGATAAAACCCTGTTTGAGCAACACAGCTTCCAGCCATGCCCGATCGATTGAGATCAGTGATCAATTTAAATCACTAGGGAGGAGAGCACATTAGAAGGGCTGCATTTGAGATCTGCTGCATGATGGGAAGGCTGCTAGAATACTAACAAGGAGTAAAGGGAGAGAGGGGGAGAGGGAGGAAGAGAACAGGGTTTAACTAGATGAAACACATGTCCCTCCAAGCACAGCTGTCTGTTATATCAACTGTCACCTCTTTCTATCTATTTCCCTTCATCCCTCTGAATTTCCACTCATCATCCCCCTGTTCGTCTGCCTTTTTGTCTTTCCTCCCTCTGATTGTCTGAGGTTAGATAGATAGTTACAATAGTTTAACAGTCTGATTGTCTGGGGTTAGATATATAGTTACAGTTGTTTAACAGTCTGATTGTGTGAGGAATGAGGATAGATGGAAAGTTACAGTAGTTTAACAGTCTGATTGTGTAAGGATAGATAGATAGTTACAGTAGTTTAACAGTCTGATTGTGTAAGGACAGATAGATAGTTACAGTAGTTTAACAGTCTGATTGTGTGAGGATAGATAGTTACAGTAGTTTAACAGTCTGATTGTGTGAGGATAGATAGATAGTTACAGTAGTTTAACAGTCTGATTGTGTGAGGATAGATAGATAGTTACAGTAGTTTAACAGTCTGATTGTGTGAGGATAGATAGATAGTTAGAGTAGTTTAACAGTCTGATTGTGTGAGGATAGATAGATAGTTACTGTAGTTTAACAGTCTGATTGTGTGAGGATAGATAGATAGTTACAGTAGTTTAACAGTCTGATTGTGTGAGGATAGATAGTTACACTACTTTAACAGTCTGATTGTGTGAGGATAGTTACAATAGTTTAACACTTTGATATTCAGGGTAAAGATATGCAGTTAATTTTACAATCTGATGGCCTGGGTACATAGGTAACTAGTTTCACATCGTGATGTTTTTTTGTTCAGTCTGTCAGTCCTGGTTGTGGTGATACTGTAATTTCTCTTTCTGCTAAATGGTAACAGCTCTGGCAGCCGTAGCTCTGGTGGCTAAGGCACTGTCTCGAGTCCTAGTAGGCAGCAAGTTTGGTCCTGATGAAACTGTGAGGAGTAAATGTCCTGGTGGGCAGCCAGCCTGGTCCTGATGACACTGTGTGGAGTAAATGTCCTATTGGGCAGCCATCCTAGTCCTGATGACACTGTGTGGAATAAATGTCCTGCTGGGCAGCCAGCCTGGTCCTGATGACACTGTGTGGAGTAAATGTCCTATTGGGCAGCCATCCTGGTCCTGATGACACTGTGTGGAATAAATGTCCTGGTGGGCAGCCATCCTGGTCCTGATGACACTGTGTGGAATAAATGTCCTGGTGGGCAGCCAGCCTGGTCCTGATGACACTGTGTGGAGTAAATGTCCTGGTGGGCAGCCATCCTGGTCTTGATGACACTGTGTGTGCATTTGTCACTAGGAAATGACTTGCAACCCAAACGGCTGTAAATCCTCCTCGCGAGCGCAGCCTCAGCCCCTGTCATGGTTTTATATCACAGATTGATGGGAATTAAATAATGGCCTCCACGACTGATTGACTCTGCTCAATGGATTTGAAGTAAAAGAGTCACCAGAAGGAGAGGTCGGCAGTAAAGATCCCAGGATATGGGTTGAAGGTAGAGGCCGGGGAGTGGAGAGGGGGGTGGGTTGTCGGTTATAAGCCTGGATGAATGCTGTCCAGTACGCTTGTGAACAAAGAGACTCTTGTCTCGAGTCCTATGTGTTCCTGTCTATGTTGCATGTGAAGGACTAAAATCTGCATTTCATCTTACTGTTATCATCCATTTCTTTCTTTCATCATCGATGACAATAATTTTTATTAAAGCAATAAGGCAAAAGCGGGCGTGGAGTAACTGGTTTCAAGAATACTGTTTGCAGGTCCTTCCCCCCAGAACCCCATTCTTGACACATTTCAGCCCAAACATCAGAGGAAAATATATTTGAAAACGTTGGTGTTTTATATAGTACCCTAACATAGACAATATTGTACTTGGGGTCTTGACCAAGAGCACAGTGACAGGAGACAATAGAACAAACTTTCCTTTTAGGTTTAAATGGCCTATAAATAGATGCTTTCTGTTGTTGTAGTAATTTGAGGGGAGAAATGTATATGTCGTGGTCTGTGCCCAACTTTGGAAAAGACAGCTACTGTTATTATTTCATTCGAAGTAAAGCACTGTCTTGTAGTTTACAATAAAACATATTATGTTTTAGTATTATGCATTGCTTTAATTTCAGGGCCAAATTTGGACACATTTTGTAAATATTGAATAGTCGTGATAAACTATGAAAGACAATAGTAATAAAAAATTAAGTTGTTTGATAGAACTATTATACATATTGTTTTTAGATAAATGTAAGAAAAGCTGGATTTCACGCAATCTCTCCATCTTTTTTCATAATATGTTTTTTTCCGCTTAAAAAATCTAATCTTTATTTTCAATTGTGCAATTTTTTAGTTGCGCCACCAGAGGGCGGCTGTGACCAAGGAAGTAATTCATTGAGCAGCCAACCATTGATAAACTGCTGTACATATAACACGTGTAATGGATTCAGCTTTCTGGGCCTGAGTTACAGACTCCCAGAGCTTGAGCCTTTTCAGCAGATCACGGTGACAGCTCGATAGCAGGCCAATAAAGCTTCCCACCCTGCAGCAGTGACTGTAAACATGATCAGCTCAGTAGACAACACTGCCTTGGCTCGCTGTCTGCTCAAACCCATCTTCTTGGCTATACCTTCTTGTGGGGATAGTGCACTTCATTTCACACTACAAATGTTTAAAAAATATATATTCCGCCCATTTGTCTATTTGGGTCCAACTGCACTTTGGGTCCAACTGCACTATATATATATATATATATATATACACAGTATATTTCTCATTTATCAGAACCATGGACAGCGTCGCCTGGGATGCCATTCTATCAATAGCCTTCAGAACCATGGAGAGCGCCATAAGCGTCCGGTGTTCTACACCAGCGAATCAGCTTTTAAACAGCGTCCAGTCTGGTTGTGGCAGATATGTTGGCGATCTGGCTGCATTTCCGTTCTAGATCCGAGTGTGATCTAGAGTATATTAGAGTATATTCGGATGGTATCGACACCGTGTTTTAACAAACAAGTCAATTTGCAATGCACTAAATAAAGAGTATATTCCCCTTAGTATTATAAAAACACTAGTAGGCACCAAATATGCACTGTATATAACTAAAATATTAAATTAATTATCAATAGCATATATTCCTCGCTAATTATAATAAGTATTCCCAATTCGAGCATTAGGCCTATAGGCTTCCTTCCTCTTACACATCTGATAGGTGCATTTGTTCGGACGTAACGGTAATATATTTAAGGTTGCCTATAGGTAAAGTTGGATCACATTGAACAGAACAACGCTAAGTGAATAGCAACATGCATCTACTATGAACACTACAACTACTAGTACTTACTAATTACTGCTAAGATTGTCTGCGTGCTCGTGCTTAGCGAATGAACATATTCACTTGTTATGTCATGTATACCCCTTTTTGTCGTAAAGATACAGTCGGTCGTAATGATGACAACGATGATGAGAATGATGTCGTGTGTGAGAAATATCACAGGTTTTGCATTGTCACAACTGCGCTTTTCGTTTGGTAACATAAACCCCTAATCAGATCTAATAAGAATAATAACGTGTCTGAGTTGAGGCTGTTCTTTCCATGTTCTTCCATAAGCATCACTGCATAACATAGCCGAACGTGTAGCATAGCAACGAAAATGGTAGGTGGAAGTGGCAGAGGTAGCTATACCGTGTGTTGTCCTTAATAAACGAACAACCGACAAAGATGGACGCGGAAAACACACGTTAAATGTAAAAGGCAGCCGAGTACACACACGATGAGCACTGAATTAACGCTAAGCTAATTCCCAGTTATCCACGGTTTGGCCAACCGGGAAACGTCGACGTTAACTGTTCGACCGAGACCACAGCAGCGCGAGCCTAACAGGCGCTGTGACGTGTAGGGCTCGATCTGCAGCGTAAAGGGGGCGCTCCCTATTGGTCCGCTGGGGCGCTCCCTATTGGTCCGCTGACAGATCCGCGAGGAAGGCCCACCTAACCGTCAGTCAGTGACAGCAGCTCGTGTTTAAGCGATATTTGAATCAGCTGGCAGTAGCGCTACACACGGAAAGACACATTTGAAAAAAGGTAAAATGATTTTGATACGTGCATTTGATGGAATGTCTTGTGGTGATTTGTTTGTTATAGTGCCCGGGGTCGTCAAATAAATGAAATAAAACAATTGGTGTCACGGATAAAATGATTATCGACATTATAAAGGGGAGCTGTTATTAGGGCAGGGGCAATTATAAAACATATCAATATTGTACTGTATTATGTAATTGATCTGATAGGCTAGATAAAACATAAATAACACGTTCCATTTAATATCTGTCAATTGGAAACCAATAAGAGAGAATGGGCAATTGTTGCATATATATTATAAATTACACTCACCACATCATTATCTGAATGGGATTTAAGCATAAATAAGTAACAATGATTCTAAAAAATGTTTTTATTCAAACACGTATTTTATGAAAACCAAGAAGACAAAAAAGATGTATGATTTTAGAAATGAAAGGTTAATCTGACCCGTCTGTAAATATACATATGTATTGCCACATCCTGTACACTCGTTGCATGGGAAAATATCGTGTACCTTTCTCGTAACGTTTTTTTGCTCCCCTTCCCCCTCATATAGTATAGTATATATAGCCCAGGCTCTGTGAAATAAAATGTGCCTATAGGCTTATATATTTGTACATCGGCTCGCGCAGACATCGGGAGTTACTATTACGAGTGAGTAATAATTAATGAGCGCGTGCACAATTAACCGTTGAATTCAAATACGTTAACCTCTCCGTGTCGCGCGCTCTCTCGCGCTCTCTATGTCACCATTCCCATTAGAGAGAGAAACATGAAAACAGAGTTTGACGCTTATTGGTGGAATAACGGACACTGTCTGTCAAATGTAACGAGCAGTCTCCTTATTTTGACTCCTGAGGTATCCGCTAAAAAACCCTACATTGTTACATGTGGTTGTGATAAATTAGATATACCATATTAAACGCGTATTTATCTTTAGATTAATCAAAGCATTACGACGAGCGCCTAAAACCTCACCGACTCGGCCTATAGGCCTGTATAGATTACATAATTGATCCTCTCGATTTCAGGACCACGAACAGTTGTCATTTTGGTCGACATGGCTCTGGCTCACCACAGAGTATATAGCCTGTGATAAATCTCTCTTCGGAACAATCGATAGGTAAAACAATCCTACAGCCTAATAGTGCTGTAGCTATTCCATCCTCTAGCTTCAGGCTCACACCAAATTAAGAGTTTGTCCAAGAATTAAAACGCAATCTTCCTGGACCACGGACAGATCTATTTTAAGACACAATGGATAACATTTAGCATGTACAATATAGTAAGCCACAACTTGTTATATATTATGCAACGTGGCAGGTTATATTTGGTATGTTTCCTTTCTCAGATCTCCAGGCCCTTGGTTGAGATGGATGTGTTCATGAAGGGTTTGTCTAAAGCCAAAGACGGCATGGCAATGGCCGCGGAGAAGACCAAAGAAGGAGCCGCTCTGGCAGCTGAAAAGACCAAAGAAGGCGCCATGTTTATCGGTGAGAACAACCGTTTTACCGAAATGATCTGAAATGGATTTCAATGTAATGCATGCACATCACGAGCGCATACTGAGCGAGCACGTCGTGTACTGGAGGCGCCCAACAGGGATTGATTGATAGCTGGCTGCACCAATAGGCGTCAAGAACGTTACTATAGAACACGCCTTAATGCGAGCCTATAGGTCCAGAGAAAGTAGCGCGTTGCATTCATTGGTCGGAACAGGGGTGGGGTATTTTTTGTCCTCCGTTTTACTATGATAGTATGACTTCTCTTTGAAGTCATTAAAGCAATATGAATGTCTCTCAATGCCTAAATGAACCGGAATGTATGTATGCTTTTGTGATTTAAAGCAGATTAGTGTGAAGAGTTTTGGAAGTGGTTGTATATATTATTCTCAGTATAATCACTCAATCAAATCCTCTTTATTTTGGTGACCAAGAATTAATCAAACTATTCTCTTGTGGCAGATGCCAGGTTTGGTTTTGGTCTCTGAGATTTTGTTCAACATATCTTCGTCATGTGGGTCTACTAACAGCTCTTCTTACTTGACCTACATGGGTAATACAGCTAGGAGGTGGGAGGATGGGGGAGGGGAAGGTGGCATTGGAGCTAGGGGTGAGGACAGCAGGCCTCAGTGTAGCAACATGTCAGTGTATTCTCTCAATTGCATGTTGACAGATTGTGAGTCAGTGTTTGTGTGTTTGAGTCAGGGGGCGGGGGTGGGGGGCCGGGGGCAGTGAGAAAACATCTCCAGGGGAGCCTACGGAGAACTTCTAAAACTGTTTAATTAGCAGTTGACAGAGGTGTACTGTTGAGGCTGTGCGTATAGTGTATATATGAATCCATTTGTACAAGTTGTAAAAAGACCAGCAGGGAGAAAACATAGCTACAAGATTTAATAGTGTTTAGTGTCGTTGGAGTTTAGAAGCCAAATGATTTGCTTAATTGTACCGATTATAAAGTGTGTGGATACGATATGATTGAACCAATTCGCTTCATCTGCATTTCTCAGGTAAGTTTGATATGTATCCTATGCAGATAGTCTTCCAGTACCCTCAAGCTTGTATACATCATCTTAAATTAGTCACAAGGGTCACAGATTTACTCCTGTTATTGTGATGTGTTTCACTGCTCTTATGTCCTGTTTCCATGTTTTACCAACTTAGTGGAAATTAAAAAACCCCTGCCTTATTCTCTATTCTGAGGTTCTTCTACTCTCTAGTGAGCCGAGATCCAATTACCAATATCTATCCAGCACTACCACCCTACAGTATCTGGGGTAATTGGATCTCGGCTCACTAGAGAGTGGCAGAACCTCAGAATACAGAATTCTAGGACCACCACCTTTTCAGCTTGTTTGTCTGTCTATCAGCACCTGTCTGTCTGTCTAGCACCACCACCCTGTCTGCCTGTCTGTCTGTCTGTCTAGCACCCCTACCACATTTTTCCCGTCTGTCTACCGCCATCATGTTTGTCTGTCCATTTGCCTAGCACCACTCTTCTTTCTGCCTGTCTGTCTGTCAAGCCCCACCAACCTGTCTGTCTGTCTAGCACCACCACCTTGTCTTTCTGCCTGTCTGTCTGTCAAGCCCCACCAACCTGTATGTCTGTCTAGCACCACCTTCCTATCCATCTGTCTGTCTGTTTGTCTGTCTAGCACCACCTTCTTATCCATCCATCTGTCTGTCTGGCTGTCTTTCTGTCTGTCTAGCACAACTACCATGTATGTTGTACTCACTAGCATATGCATCTTTCTCATCATAATTACAACGCTACATGGCACAGTCATCCTTTCAGACTAGTCCTGGTCCGTTGCTGGTACCACACTACTTCATTCATGTTTTTTCCCCTGGTTTAGCTGTTAGGTTCTGGTTAGTATGTAGACTTGTCTATGTCGTCATCAATATGATAGTTCTCTATATAGCAGTCTGGTTTGGTTAAAAAACCATAATATACAGGTAAGTCTGAACTGAGTGGTGGAGGACGTGTGAGAGGCTAATTGGTTATGGGGTGGTAATAGAAAAGTGGATTGGTGGAGGAGATAAATTTTAGATTGGGAGAGGAAAAGGGGACTACAAATCAGATTGTAGGAGTGAGAAGCTGATTGCTGGATGAGGGAGAAGAGAGAAGCTGACTAGGAGAGGAGCGAGAAAAGATAAGTCGATTGGTTGATGAGTGGCGAGAGAAGTTGATTGGTGGATGAGGGGGACAGAGAAGCTGATTGGTGGACGGGCAAAAAGAAGCAAATTGGTGGATGGGGCAGAGAGTTGCTCATTGGTCTACAGACCACTTGTGGCATTGCTGCTGTAGACCGTCTACCCAGCTGCACAACAGCAGAGGAGGGATAAGGTGAGGAGTGGAGAGAGGAGTGGTCAGGGGATAACCAATGACTGTGGAGGGGATATGGAGAGGAAGAGAGGGGATTGGCTGAGAACTTGAACTTCTAACTCCAGGAGGTTGTGTTATGATCCCATAGACATCCTTGAGACTTTGTAATGTTTGCAGACATGGAGGCAGGTCACAAGCGTGGGTTGAACGGATAATCTAAAGACAAATTGAAATACACTACAACAGAATCTAAATCATGAATCAGAACAAACGTTCAAACGAAACAAGGATCAGCCAAAGTTCTTTTTTATTTACGTCCTACAAACTGTCGTCTGTTTGCTGGGAAGCTATCAGTAGAATACTTGGTTTGTTTCAAACCATTCATTAAAACTGGCCATTGTTGTGTTTTGGACAGTGCAGAAAGAGCTCTAAGGAAACCAAAGAAAAGGAGAAAGTATAGAGCTGATTATTCATATTTGAGCATATCTGTTTCCACCAGGACTTCGCTGAAGAGTAAAGCTTTGTCTTTTTGCCCTTTCACTCTGCAGGGTCTCCATGGGAAGCAACTGCTTTTCCTTCCATCTCTCTGAATCTCTTCATCTCTGTTTCTCATAACATATTTCTTCCACTATCGCTCTTTGTCCAGCTTTGGGGCTCTTCTTTTCAAAGAGATGTTATCATTCCCCAGCACTCTTTATTTTTCCTCGGCTGCATGGTCATTTTGTGGCCCCCGGGGCCAGGAAGAGACAGTGTAGCATTATAGCAGCAGTTTGGTTGAAGGGGTAAGCACTAACGCCAACATCAGGCTGGCAGTCGGGCCGTTTGGACCACACACCAGATGGGTCGGCCTATGGTCATGCTGCTAGTTCTGCTGTGAATGACCAAGGTCTGTCAAACATATGGATGGAGAGTCATTTTGGTAATTCACTTTTTTGTACAACTTGAGAGGATTGGTACATGACTCACTATATTTCCATGGCAGTCATGATGTTATTAATTCCACCCAGAGCAGAAGATGCCATTAAGTGGATAATGGGACACTGCTAGCATGCTACATATATGGGTACAGCTGAAAAAAAACGTTTCTACACACATTGTATGCTAGCTATGCTAGCTATGCTAGTGTCAGTATGCACATGTTGCGAATGTGTACCTATGTTTGTGTGTGTACCCATGTCTTCCTGAATTTAGAATAGGAGAATCTCACTTTGAATTTTAAAAAGTGCCCAATCAGTTGTCTTGAGAAGGATGAGCTGGAAAATCATTAGTCTACTCACAACATTCCAAAACGCCCTGCCTTTCTTACTCCCGCTTAATAAAAAAAAACTATTTCACTTATACTGGGAGTAATCACAGACATTTGGAAACACAATTACTTAAAATGTTCCTAAGGTGTGAATGTGGCAAAACCTAACACTGTTGAATTAGTGAGTGACGCATGTTTTCTCCCTCTTCAGGTACCAAGGCCAAAGATGGTGTTGGGTCAGGTAAGACTGTTATTTACTATTTAGATCATTCCTAATACCGTTTAAACAGCCAATGTTCCGAGTACAGTAAAAAAGGTTATAACAATGCTTCAGTTTAATAGATGGTATCACCGTGTTATTAACAAGTGATATATATCGCTGCTTCAGTTTAACAGGTGATATCACTGGTTCATTAACAGGTGATATCACTGGTTCATTAACAGGTGATATCACTGGTTCATTAACAGGTGATATCACTGCTTCATTAACAGGTGATATCACTGCTTCATTAACAGGTGATATCACTGGTTCATTAACAGGTGATATCACTGGTTCATTAACAGGTGATATCACTGCTTCATTCACGGGTGATATCACTGCTACGGCTTAACAAAGGATAGATTCTATATAGTGCGATACATTGAAAACACTCATTTAGAGTTACATATCTCACTCTAGTAATAAAACAATGTTTTGTGTGTGTTTTGGTGTATGCGTGTCTGTGCACATGTGTGTGTCTGGCATTGCAGCTAAGGACCTTGCAGGCGGCGCCATGGGAAACATTGCGGCAGCCACTGGCCTAGGAAAAAAGGAGGAGTTCCCATCTGACATCAATGTATGAATAACACCCCCTCACACAGACACACACAGACACACACACAGACACACACACACACACACACTCACACCAACCAATAAAGACAGACACTCACAAATGTAAGATAAATAAATAATGAAATTGTCTGTTAAAAAAATGTGCTAGCTATTGAAGGTTAACATGGTTTATTTAGCTGGCTAGCCATGTTGTGCTCAGTAGTCTTGCAGCTAACTTGAACTAGCAAGCCTTTTAGATAACTTTAACTTGCTTACATTAAAGCTAATATTAGCTAGCAAAATATTCACATAGCATTCAGTCTGTTAGCCAGAGAGTCATTCATCACATTGACACAAAAGCCAGACAACACAAGGCCTGTGGTGGAGTTCAGGGTTTAGTCTGTCAGTATCAATGTCCAGACATCAACATTATCTCCTTCTCTCATGTTCTCTTTCCTGTCCTCATCTCCTCTCTCTCCTTTCCTTCTCTCTTCTCTCCTCCCCTTCTGCCGACAGGCAACCTTTCACAATGTCTTTCAGTTTACTACAATGTAAAACACAGCAAAACGCAGAAAATAGACAGTGTGTGTCTGAGAGAGGTTGTATCTATATGTCTGTTTCCTCAAAGATGGCAGAGGCTCGGTTGCTTTCCTTATTCTTTGACATTTTGACGTCTTGCATTAAACCCAGAAAACCTTCACACAACACGTTTGCAACGTGACTCATCCACTTCCTCCTTAGAGAATATCAGCCCTTGACCCAGCATACACTGTGTACTGGCCTTACTCACAATATGGACGTATTTAGCGCCACCTCCGAGCGCTGTCGTTGTGTCCCTGTAACGCGTACAGGAACCTGAATATTAACCACAGTCAGGCCCGGTCTAGTTTAACTCTAGCCAGACCCGGTCTATATTAACTCTAGCCAGGCCAGGTATATATTAACCACAGTCAGGCCAGGTTTATATTAACTCTAAATATTAGTACTACTACTGCTGCCACTTCTACATCAACTACCACTAGTACTACTACTTGCATTTCTACTGCTACTAGTGTGTATTATATTACTACTATTGCTTGACCTACTACTGCTACTAGTAGATTTATATACAGTAATCTAGTTTGACTTCAGAGGATGCTGGGTCAATTTAGCTGTAAACCATGAATTCATGCTCCTTGAGGCTGTTCCAATGGGACAAAATGTCCAAGTCAATTTAATGTGACTACTCCAGGCTGGCATACACTGAATGTGATGAATGATGAAATTGTACTGGATTGGAGTGCACAGTATCAGAACAGTATAATATTTTCAGAGCCACATTGGACACAACCAAAGTAGTGCCCTATAGCGTAAAAGTGTGTATACTTGGTACCCATTCCTTGATAATTGGATATGTGGGCGATCAGTAAAACCAGGAAGGTGTTCCAAATGCCACCCTATTTCATCAGGGTGTTGGTGAACAGCAGTGCACAATAAAGGGGATAGAATGCTTCTTTGGTCTTAATAGAGTATCTGTGAGACTGGGATTATATCCTTCTCCTTACTGTGACCTAATTGTCCTGATTAGTGTTAGTTAGCAACCGTAACTAGGTGATGGGTTTAGTAAAAGGTGTTTATGATGAGGTTTTGAGGTTTTAACAGTGACCAGGTGGTGGGATTTACTTATGGGTGCAAGGTTTAAGCGAGTGTTAAGCCTGTTTTATGCTTCTGCGTCGAATCGACGGCGTACCCTCGCAGACCCCTCTGCGTCGACGCGAACCCCTCTCCGACCCCTACGCCGTAGCTCGACGTGCACCTCCAAAAAATTGTAACTACACGTCGAGGCGACGCAGACCACAAGGGCTGTGATTGGTCAGATTATACATCTGGCGGTGAAATGCAACGCAACCCCACGCAGAACCATAAAACGGCCACGACGCCATCGGAGTGACGGCGTAGCTACGCCGTGGAGTTGACGCAGAAGCATAATGAAGCCTTTAGAGTTAGCAGCCGTAACCGGGGGGTGGGGTTTACAATAACTGGTAGGTCCTGGTGAGTGTGAGCGTTAGCAACGGTAACCAGGGGGTGGGGTTTGCATAAGGCTGTTATGTCTTGGTGAGTGTGAGCGTTAGCAACAGTAACCAGAGGGTGGGTTTACGTGACAGTGAATTGTCTTGGTGAGTGTTAGTACAATCAACAGCAACCATGGAGTGGGGTTTACTTATGGGTGAAAGGTCATGAAGACTGTAATAACTAGCTTATCAAAACCGACAGATCACACAACAGAAAGACAGGGTTATGGCCTACATGTTTTACCTAATTCATTTCAGTGGAGAATAGAGTGTGCCTCTCCTAGGTGACATTCTCAATCCCAACCTATAGTCAGGGCAGCTGTGTCATGACCTGTTATTATCAGGCATCGAAATACTGTACACTACTGTAAAATAAAAAAAACTGTTTTATCAAATGTTTGTTTGTGTGTGTGTTTGTTTGTTTGTGTGTGCGCGCGCGCGTGTGTGTGTGTGTGCATGTGGTTGTGTGTAGCCGGAGGAGTATGGACAGGAAGCCATGGAAGGAGCGGCCCATGGAGAACAGCTGGGAGGAGAAACATACGACGAGAACCAGCAGGTAGGAGAGACCTAACAGTACACACACACTACACAATACAGCCACACACTACACAATACAGCCACACACACACACTACACAATACAGCCACACACACACACTACACAATATAGCCACACACTACACACACACTACACAATACAGCCACACACTACACAATACAGCCACACACTACACACACATAACACAATACAGCCACACACTACACACACTACACAATACAGCCACACACTACACACACACCAGACACACAATACACAATACTACTACACTATACATACACACACTACACAATACAGACACACACTACACAATACAGCCACACACTACACAATACAGCCACACACTACACGCACACCAGACACACAATATACAATACTACTACACTATACATACACACACTACACAATACAGACACACACTACACAGTACAGCCACACACTACACACACACTACACAATATTGCTACACTATACATACACACACACACACACACTACATACACACACTACACCCACACACACACACACACACACACACACACACACACACACACACACACACACACACACACACATTACACCCATTACAGAAGCACACAACACAAACTATACATGTAGATGCTTTTTAGGTGAGGCTTATTCTAAAGCTAATCAATCAAGAGGGAACCAATGTTGAATCAAATAAGCTTTATAGAAGTAACAGTACACAATCAATTTAGTGGTTCATTAACTTTAATATCATTCTGTGTTAATATTACAGAAACAAATCAATTATTGAAACATATTTCATCGAAACTCTCATCTCAGTGAAATTGCTCTTAGGTTCTAAATGTTGTAATATCATATTTCATGCAGATGTCCATCTGTGTTCTTCCTAGTCCAACCTTCATCCATCTATTTCTCTTGCTTCTCTGCCTCTCACAGTTTTCTCCACTTCCTGGCTCTCTCTCTCTATCTCTCTTTTTCCACCTCTCTCTCTTTCCTTGCTCTACATCTCTCTCTCTATTCCTTCACCATCCCCCACTCCTTTCCGCTTCCTCCCCCCCTCCCCCTGTCATCTCTGTCGCTCTCTGATTCATCCCGCCACCATCCCCCCAATTATATAGCACTGTGATATAGCTCTAGCTGAACTGGGTGTGGTGGTGACGTCAGAGTTACAGTGCATTATGGACAGCGTCAGAGGATTCCCTGCCTTACTGTGGACATTTACACATCGTCCCTCCACTGGGAAACATTTGTAGTGTGTATCCAAATTATGACACACTCTGTGTTTTTTATGGAATATATTGTACGAAAGGCCGCCATATGTAAGTTACAGTGGCTGCTAAAAGACAACGCTATAACGCGCTAATACACTAGCAGCGCACTCTGCCATGGCCGTCGCTGCTGTGTCCTTGGGTGCTGTTGTTACAGAGCTCCAGTTAGCCTGCACTGCCCTCATGTGGTTATAGTGAGTCATGACACAGAAGGCACGCTGAAACATGGGTGTGGTGTAGCCGCGCAATGAGGTCTCACACCTGGCTGCACAACGGAAATTAAAGCGCTACCACCAAGAAAGCGGAATATGTTTCAGGTTGTTTAATATGTGCTGATATTATTGCAATGACCCCATTGCAGTTATTGGAAGAGTAGAAGTGGAAACCTGGGGTCCTGGTGATATTTCCAATCTAACCCCTATAGCACAATCACCATCCATTGAAAAAAAAATTGTTTAAATGTATGCATGTATGCTCCTATAATAAGAGCGTTAGCTACATTTCCTAAATGTAAAAGTATTTATTTTCTGAACGTGGTATGTCCGGTTAGATAAATCTGACTAATAACTTGTCTGGTGACATCCACTCCAGTCATGTATGTCGCATTCATTATTCCTCTTCTGTAAACTCTTACTGAGTCCCAAATGTTCACACTGCTCACTGTGTAGTGCACTGCTTTTGACCTGCGTTTGTGTGAACTAGCAAGGTTATGGGGTGCCATCTGTCTGCCACTCTCTGAGCTCTGTCCCTTTCCCCCTCTCTCCAATGAACAGAGCCAGGACTACGAACCAGAAGCATAAAACCATCCTTCCAAATCTCCATCCAACCAGCAGCACAACAATAATGTTTACTACAATAAAAAGGACAAATGCTGAAACTAATAAAAAAACATTGAATCCCGTTGCAAAAAAAAGTACAAAAACAACAAACCATACAAAAATGTTCTTCCTTCTTCAAGACAAATGTTTTATGATGATTGATTGATGCTATATTGTAAATGTCACGTTAATTCTCTTAATGTGTTGGGTTGGTGTAGTTGTTTCTTGAGGTGTAGAAGACTCCGGTCCAAACCCACGCCCTCTTAGTCTCGTTTCCTTGATTCCCTCCCAATGGAATGAGACCACAGGGCCAGGGGCCGGGCCGGGATGTGATTTCTTTGTGTCTTTCTGTATTTATAAATGTGCGATTATAATAGATGTTTTATTCTTCCAACCACGACGGTTAGGAGTGGAAGAGATAAATAATGTCCAGCTGCAAACGGATATGACGACTGTCGATTATATTGTTTAAAATGTGTTCAATGCCTGTTGGTGGGGTCTCTCTTGCAATTTCTTTACAGCAAGTTATTTATTTAATGTTTTTCAAGTAAAAGTTTTATACATTGTCTTTATAGTTGCTTGTGAAATGTATTCCGGTGGATTTATGTGTTAGAAATGGACAAACTATACATGTTTATGTGTGTGTGTCTCCTGCAGAATTTAACATGTTAAAGTTGAAAATATATCATGTCTTGAAATCATAATGGTTGTCAGATCAATGTGTGCTTTAAAATGCAGGACCTGTCAATATTATGGTTCATGTGTCAAACCAGACCAACACACTCTGTAAATAAATTTAAAAGTGGACAAAAAGAAAGAGAGTATGGTTGATTTATTAGAAGCTTTATGTTTAAACCAGGTGTTCAGTACACCTTCCTACATAATGTAAGACTGTACAACGCACACACACTCTCTCTCTCCATTCCCTGCCTTTGTTCCGTCCACGCCTCTGTGATGATGTGTCTGTATTTATATGTCTGTGTTGATGTGTCTGTGTAAATATGTCTGTGTTGACGTGCGGACAAAACAGACTCAACATATTGTATAGAATCTGCTGACACTGGCTGGCCATAGCTGGGATGCCTGTCTGATCTTCTCTGTTTTGGAGGGTTTTGTTTGGCTAATCCAGCTGGATGTTTCAGCAGCCTGAGGCGTGGTGCAGTCAGCCTCTGACAGGGGGTATTAAACTGCTCGTCTCTGCCTCGGGACTCTCCACACTGTCCACACGCTGCTCTTGCCTGGTCATCCTGCCTGGTCAGCCTGCCGTCAAATACAAACCAGTGGACCTGAGCAACTAGTACACAAGACAAGACCAGAGAGAAAACAAACACCATGACCTCATTTAAGAAGACTTTTGAAGGGCTGAAGGGATCAACCCAATCAGCTGCCAAAGGAGTTACTGAGCATGCAGGTGGGTTTGATACTCTTAGACATCACATATCACGCAGGGAGTCACTGTGCATGCAGGTGGGTTTGATACTCTTAGACATCACATATCACGCAGGGAGTCTTCAGCAAGGAGAACTTCAGCAGGAAAAGCTTCAACTGGAAGAACTTCAGCAGGGAGTCTTCAGCAAGGAAAACGTCAACAGGGAGCACTTCAGCAAGAAACACTTCAACAGGGAGAACTTCAGCAGAACCCATGGAGAAGAAACTTCAACCATTTTATTCTACATGCAATTAGACTTACACCATTGTACTCTCACTGTGTTGGCTCTATGTATTTGCTTGATGTAGAATATTTAGAAACTGAAACATATGGACTGTGCATTAAAAACAGCAGTCTACCAGTCGTGCTCTGTATCCCGCTAACAGCCAGAAATAGTATATGTAACTTGTGATGATCATATTTTATTTGTTTGCTCGATTTTTGTTTGCTCTCAAAATGATCAGAACCATATTGTAACAGCTGACATTACTCTGTTATTATAAGGTCATGTCATTTCTGTGCTGTGACCAAAGCCTGTTATCCTGAGTCTGTGTGGTGATTAGCCTGTTATTATGAGCATGTGTGGTGATTAGCCTGTTATAATGAGTCCGTGTGGTGATTAGCCTGTTATTATGAGTCCGCGTGGTGATTAGCCTCTTATTATGAGTCCGTGTGGTGATTAGCCTGTTATTATGAGTCTGTGTGGTGATTAGCCTGTTATTATGAGTCCGTGTGGTGATTAGCCTGTTATTATGAGTCCGTGTGGTGATTAGCCTCTTATTATGAGTCCGTGTGGTGATTAGCCTGTTATTATGAGTCCGTGTGGTGATTAGCCTGTTATTATGAGTCCGCGTGGTGATTAGCCTCTTATTATGAGTCCGTGTGGTGATTAGCCTGTTATTATGAGTCCGCGTGGTGATTAGCCTCTTATTATGAGTCCGTGTGGTGATTAGCCTGTTATTATGAGTCTGTGTGGTGATTAGCCTGTTATTATGAGTGCTTTATATTACTGCTCACATATTTGCGGTGATTCCAGTCCAGGCAGCTGAGGAGACTGTGCAGCAGGTGGCAGAGTCTTCCAAGGAAACGACAAGTATAGGTACTGCACACAGACGCACACACACACCACATCAGAATGAACATGTAGGCTTTCAGGAGTTTTGAAAAACAGGCAAGATCTGTCACAAATAATTGTACGTTTGAATCAGCTTGTGGTCATTTTTTCTGTCTGTGTCTGTCTGTAGCGGCCACAGAAGCCAGCCGACAGACGCAGGCGGCTATTGGAACTGCGGCAGACAAGGCTACCGAAACCATCAAGGAGTTTGGCCAGAAGATGGGGACTAAATAATCCCAAGTGCATCTTCTCTTCATAGAAAAATGATCACAAACGGCTTCACCTCCTGTACTGCTTTTGACCAGGGCTAGGACTCCAGTCTAAACCAGTGCACTTGATAGGGAATAGGATGTAATTCATGACACCTACAGTCTGGTATCAATGGGAGGATAAAAGGATCATCAGCAGATAAGAACGTATATTTTCTTTCACAAAGCAGAACAAACATTCCACATGGAAAATGGTGTTGGAATCGTCTCCCAACGGCTCTCTCCTGTACCTGAGTCTCTTAATGCCTTCTTTTGTTTCTAGTGTTAATTTATATTTGATTATTTTACCAAACATAATAAAGAGCTGAGTTCTCTTCTATCTGAGATATTTAACTTGCAAACAGCACACATGAACAACTACACATTATAGGACCAGTTCTACTGGTGACTAGAGCAACTAGACTCATCACCGGAATTGCCCAAACCACAATCTGTGTGTTTTCGCGATAACCTATGGGAACATATGGAGAACCTAAGGAGTCTCCATATGTGGCGTGGTGGCATGGGTGTCACACGGTTCAGATAACAGAAAGGTTGTTGGATCGAATCGCTGAACATGTTCATCTGCCACAGCAGGGTCACGATCCATAATGGCTCACCGCCAGGTCATGACCTCTGAGGCTGTCTTCTGATACTGTTTAAGGGGGAGGGGCAGTCAGTAGAGACACACCTCCATCAGACAGCACTCTTGTACTGTCTGTGGGTGGAACAGTGAACCCAGTATAGACATTTCTCTTATATAACTCGCTACCTTACACTCAGGACGAACTGTATCTCACTACATGCCTACATTTATCAATCAGTATCATCATAATCTTCATCACTATCAGAATCATCATAATCTTCATCACTATCAGTATCATCATAATCTTCATCACTATCAGTATCATCATTATCACAACCACTATCAGTATCATCATAATCTTCATCACTATCAGTATCATCATAATCTTCATCACTATCAGTATCATCATAATCTTCATCACTATCAGTATCATCATAATCTTCATCACTATCAGTATCATCATAATCTTCATCACTATCAGAATCATCATAATCTTCATCACTATCAGTATCATCATAATCTTCATCACAATCAGTATCATCATAATCTTCATCACTATCAGTATCATCATAATCTTCATCACTATCAGTATCATCATAATCTTCATCACTATCAGTATCATCATAATCTTCATCACTATCAGTATCATCATAATCTTCATCACTATCAGTATCATCATAATCTTCATCACTATCAGTATCATCATAATCTTCATCACTATCAGTATCATCATAATCTTCATCACAATCAGTATCATCATAATCTTCATCACTATCAGTATCATCATAATCTTCATCACTATCAGTATCATCATAATCTTCATCACTATCAGTATCATCATAATCTTCATCACTATCAGTATCATCATAATCTTCATCACTATCAGTATCATCATAATCTTCATCACTATCAGTATCATCATAATCTTCATCACTATCAGTATCATCATAATCTTCATCACTATCAGTATCATCATTATCACAACCGCTATCATTATAAATGATAATTACTATAATTAGCTTCATTACCGTCATTATAATCGTCATCTTCATATTACTATAATTATCATAATCATTGTCGTCATCACCATCATCATCATCATAACTACGATCATAATCATCTGTATCACCATTATCATAATCATGTCAGCGGTGTAGGTGGCGGAAGGATGGAGCCAGACAACTCACGGAAAATACTCTTAGTGTCCCTTTTAATTCAGTACGGAAAACCCGTAGTACTTGCTTAAAGCCCGCAGGCAAAGTAGAGGGTGCGACGCAGCGCACAAACTGCCACAAACTCCTCGCACGGAGGTATAATAAAGAAGCACCGAGCTCACACAGAGACCCGGGCTGCACAGAAAACACGTAACATATAACAATTCCACACAAAGACAACCAATACAAAGGGAGCTTATATACACCTCTAATGAGGTAATGGACACCAGGTGAGTGATGACGAGACTGAACAAGGTGTGCAGGGAGGCGGAGATTCGGTGACGACTAATAGGCCGGGGAGGACGACCGCCGAATGCCGCCCGCAGGTGGAGCTGCCGCTTCTCTCGTAGGAGTCATGACAGTATCCCCCACCTGACGCGCGGCTCCGGCAGCGCGTCGACCCCAAACTCGGGGCCGACCCGGAGGACGAGGAGCTGGACGATCAGGGCGCCGACGATGGAACTCCCGTCGTAGTTCTGGGTCCAGAATATCCCTCGCCGGCACCCAACATCGCTCCTCCGAGCCATACCCCTCCCACTCCACCAGATACTGAACGACCCCCCCCCGACGTCTGGAGTCGATGACGTTGTTAACCCTGTACGCTGGGACCCAGCGGGGGGGTCTCCAGTACCCTAGATCGCTGGAGGGGACCAGCCACCACCGGCCTGTGGAGAGAAACATGAAACGAGGGATTAATGCGATAGTCAGGTGGCAGCTGCAATCGATAAGTCACCTCGTTAACTCTCCCCAGGACTTTAAATGGCCCCACAAACCGCGGACCCAACTTCCGGCAGGGCAGGCGGACGGGAAGGTTCCGGGCCGAGAGCCAGACCCGATCCCCCGGGGTGTAAACGGGCGCGTCACTGCGCCTCCGGTCAGCGGCTGCCTTTTGGCGCTGTCCAGCGTGCTGAAGGTGAACGTGTGTGGCGTCCCACGTCTCCTCAGCCCGCCTGAACCAGTCGTCCACTGCCGGTACCCCGGTGTCAGGCTGGCTCTGCTGCCACGGTGCCAGGACCGGCTGGTAACCTAAAACACACTGAAAAGGTGTTAGCTGGGTAGAGGAGTGACGGAGTGAGTTCTGGGCATACTCGGCCCACGGCAGAAACTCCGCCCATTCCCCCGGCCGGTCCTGACACAAAGTCCTCCGGAACCCCGTAGTGCCGGAAGACGTGTGTAAATAGGGCCTCGTCGGTCTGCAGGGCCGTAGGGAGACCTCCCAGAGGCAGGAAGCGGCAGGCCTTTGAAAACCGGTCCACGACGACCAGGACCGTAGTATAACCTTGAGAGAGAGGGAGGTCAGTCACAAAATCAATACTTAAATGAGACCATGGTCGCCGCGGAATGGGCAAAGGATGAAGCTTACCTGCCGGAAGGTGTCTAGGTGCCTTACACTGGGCACACACGGAACATGAAGACACGTACAACCTCACATCCTTGGCCAAACCAGGCCACCAATACTTATTGGTAAGGCAACGCACTGTCCGACCAATACCTGGGTGGCCCAATGACACCGATGTGTGGGCCCAGCAGATGAGACGGTCGCGAACATCCAGCGGTACGTAAACGCGCCCCTCCGGACACTGAGGAGGAGATGGTTCCACTCATAACGCATGCTGGATGTCCGCATCTACCTCCCACATCACCGGCGCCACTATACAAGAAGCAGGAAGAATAGGTGAGTTATCCACCTGCCTCTCATGTGTGTCATACAGTCTGGACAGCGCATCTGCCTTGACGTTTTTTGTTCCCGGGATGTACGATAGGGTGAAATCGAACCGGGCAAAAAAAAGCGCCCACCTGGCCTGACGAGGGTTAAGCCTCCTCGCAGCCCGTATGTACTCCAGGTTACGGTGGTCAGTCCAGACTACAAACGGGTGTTTCGCTCCCTCGAGCCAGTGTCTCCACTCTGTCAGAGCTCTGACTACCGCTAACAGCTCCCTATCACCTACGTCATAGTTTTGTTCCGCCGCACTGAGCTTCCGCGAGTAGAACGCACAGGGACGTACTTTGGAGGGTGTGCCCGAACGCTGAGACAGTACCGCACCTATCCCAACTTCCGATGCATCCACCTCCACTATGAACGGATGTGATGGATCAGGGTGAGCCAAAACCTGCGCAGATGTGAACAGCGTTTTCAACGTACTGAATGCGCAGTCCCCCCTTCAACAATGATGTAATGGGAGCTGCTACCTTGCCAAAATTCTTGATGAATCAGCGATAGAAGTTGGCGAATCCCATGAACCTCTGTACCGCCTTAACCGTGGTTGGAACGGGCCAATTACGCACGGCCGCCACGTGATCAACCTCCATCTCCACCCCCCCGTGGTTATGTGGAACCCAAGAAAGGAGACTGCTCGCTGAAAAAACAGACATTTTTCCAATTTGGCATACAGGTCATGCGGCCTCAGTCGGCCTCATGATCCTGAGATCTAACTTAGTGAAAAAGCGGGCCCCGTGCATTGACTCGATCACAGATGAAATCAGTGGGAGAGGATACCGATAACGAACTGTGATGCTGTTCAGCGCCCGATAATCAATACACGGTCGCAAACCACCATCCTTCTTTTTCACAAAGAAAAAACTCGAGGAGGCTGAGGAAGTGGAATGGCGGATTATCCCCTGTCTCAATGCCTCGGACACATACGTCTCCATCGCTTGTGTCTCTGCCTGAGACAGGGGATACACGTGACTATGTGGCGGTACAGAGCCTACCTGCAGATCGATCGCGCAATCCCCCGGGCGATGAGGAGGTAATTTAGTTGCCAATTTTTTAGAAAATGTTACGTTCCAGCTCCCTAAAGGGAGGGGAACCAGATAACCCATTGCTCAGGCCCACCGATGCCAGCAAAGGGAGTATGGTGTTGTGGTGCGAGAAAAGGACAACAACTAAAAATACCGTAAAACAATGCTTTTATTTAGCCACGGTATTACGTAAATACTAAACAATACTAACGTTCTTGGGAAATTGGGGAGGGCTGGACAGACCAAAGCAAAGAAATAAACAAAACACAACCACTAACCTCCAAGCAACACAAACACATAAGAACCCCTATCTGGCACACGACCAAGGTGCCCTAAACAAACATACAGCTGGTGGTCCGCCCAGGTCTAGCTAGTGGTTCTAGACAGAAGTATACCTACGGGTGATGTATACCCCGGGGTAGCTCTAAATCTACTCCCCAACTCCCTAAAGAACAACAAAGGAGAGAAAGACAATTATTACAAATTATAATCACAAACAATCACCAAACAAAATGCTCCGTCCTGCCAACTGGAACACAAAACAGGGATAAACTAATACACACAAAACAAGGCCAAAGGTGCTAAACAAAAATGTCTGGGAATCCATCCCAAAACCATAAAGATCCCCACATGTTACAAACCAACCAGTCAGCAGGAACCGAGAGCGAACTGATCCAAACCTGGGCTTTTTAAAGAGCCCAGGCAGCTGCAGACACTGATGAAGGGGCGGAGTCCCAAGTCCCAATCACCAGTTGAACAACCAATCAGCTGCTGGATCAGTCTCAGAAGCCTTCTTCCCTGTGGGAAACACAAACACAACAACCACCAGCAACAAAACATTCCCAAAAAAACGAACCCAGAACTCTGGGGACGTAACAAAAATGTATGTGCCAGATCAGAATACTCTGGGGGAATACGCACAGAGGAGACACTGTCTGGACTCTCCACCGTCGTCACACCGACGGAAACACCGATACACCCTCCCTGACACTCCCGTGACCATCCCGTCAAGGTCCTCTGAGGCCATGAAAACTGTGGGTTGTGTCGAGACAGCCAAGGCATGCCCAACACTACGGGGAAGGAAGGTGAATCAATTACTTGCAAGGAGATCATTTCAGAGTGTGTGTGTTGTGTGATCATTCTTACTGGTACCGTCACCTGCGTCACCATCCCCGAACCCAGCGGTCGACTGTCCAGACCTGTGATGGTTCGGGCACAGGCCAACGGCACCACCGGAATCTGTAAATGACTGGCATAGGTCTTGTCAATGAAATCCCCAGCTGCGCCTGAATCTACGAGCGCCTTACACTGGGGAGACAGAGGAAAAGTGGGGAAACATACGGTGATGGTTGTGTGGGTGTCAGAGGACCTGGACGGAGTGTGGGGTGTTCTTACCTTCCTTGTCACAGGAGTGTCAGACCCCCTTTCTCCGGGTTTTGAGACCCGCTGGTAGCAATGGGAGGCAGAGTGCCCTTTCCTGCCACAAAAGGTGCACTCCCGAGGCCGCGCGGTCCCCCCGGACGCGGCGCCTCCCACCTCCATAAGCTCGGGAGCGACAGCTGAGCTGGACGGGACGAAGGGGACGGGCCCGGACCGTCCGCGAGTAATGAGGAGATTATCCATTCGTATGGCTAGCTCGACTACCTCCTCGAAGGAGAGGCCAGCGTCCTTACAGGCCATCTCCTTACGGACGTCCGGGTGCAACCGTACCCGAAAGATGTCACTATAGGCCCGTTCGTTCCACCCAGCTCCCGCGGCCAGGGTCCTGAACTCCAGCGCGAACTCCTGCACGCTCCTCTTCCCCTGCCTCAGGAGAGCAAGACGCTCGCCAGCCGCCCTTCCCTCGGGAACACTGAACGGAAGTACGTGGCGAACGCCACGTAGTCCCTCAGGATAGGCCCCCTCTCCGACCAGATGGCGTTGGCCCATGCGAGGGCCTTCCCCGAGAGGCAGGTGATGAGGGCGGCAACCTTCTGTCGCTCGGAGGGCGCTGGGTTAAGGTCCTCAAAATACAGCTCAAGCTGGAGGAGGAAACCCTGGCAGCGGTCTGCCGCTCCGTCATATGCCGCGGGTCGCTGTAACTTCAGCACCCCAACCCCCGAGGGCGGGGAACTCGGCAACAGGATCTCCGCGGGGTTCACAGGCTCGGGAAGCCGGTGGGCCAACTGCTTCATCGTCTCCGTGAGCGCGGCGATGGCTTCCCCCATGGCGGTCAGCGTGGCCGAGTGCTGTCCTAGGGTCCCCTGGACGTCTGGTTCCATAGCTCCGTGTGGTGGTGTGGAATTCTGTCAGCGGTGTAGGTGGCGGAAGGATGGAGCCAGACAACTCACGGAAAATACTCTTAGTGTCCCTTTTAATTCAGTACGGAAAACCCGTAGTACTTGCTTAAAGCCCGCAGGCAAAGTAGAGGGTGCGACGCAGCGCACAAACTGCCACAAACTCCTCGCACGGAGGTATAATAAAGAAGCACCGAGCTCACACAGAGACCCGGGCTGCACAGAAAACACGTAACATATAACAATTCCACACAAAGACAACCAATACAAAGGGAGCTTATATAGACCTCTAATGAGGTAATGGACACCAGGTGAGTGATGACGAGACTGAACAAGGTGTGCAGGGAGGCGGAGATTCGGTGACGACTAATAGGCCGGGGAGGACGACCGCCGAATACCGCCCGCAGGTGGAGCTGCCGCTTCTCCCATAGGAGTCATGACAAATCATTACCGTTATAATCTTAATCACTATCATTTGATATACTTTATCGTTATAATCTTAATCACTATCTTTTGATATACTTTATCGTTATAATCTTAATCAATATCATTTGATATACTTTATCGTTATAATCTTAATCACTATCATTTGATATACTTTATCGTTATAATCTTAATCACTATCTTTTGATATACTTTATCATTATAATCTTAATCAATATCATTTGATATACTTTATCATTATAATCTTAATCACTATCATTTGATATACTTTATCATTATAATTTTAGTCAATATCATTTGATATACTTTATCGTTATAATCTTAATCACCATCATTTGATATACTTTATCGTTATAATCTTAGTCAATATCATTTGATATACTTTATCGTTATAATCTTAATCAATATCATTTGATATACTTTATCGTTATAATCTTAGTCACCATCATTTGATATTCTTTATTATTATTATTATAATCAAAAACATCATTATCACCTCATCATCCTCATCATCATAATCTCAAACATTATTATCAAAATCTTTATCATCATCATCATCAGAATCCAAACCACTACAATTAAAATGTACATAATCACTATTACTACATTTTCAAATTGTTTTCTCTACACATTCACACACACATACACAGACAAACACACATCTCCTTCGTTCCCTTCACAGCGCCGGTTGCTAGGCAACCAAATTCTGAGCGCTGTGAAGTGGTCAGGGATTGGCTGAGTCCTTGGAAAGTGATGATGAGGATTCTGCCTGTGGAACATTAGAACACGGTGTTCTGGCCAAGTCTGTGGCTCTGAGAAAGCTCTGTTGCTGCTGCCTACACATTATTGATGCCTGGTGAAATGACAGATACGTTTGGCTTGGTTAGGACCGTTCAAGCTTGGCTTAGCCAGTTTTATAATGTGCACCGTGGCAGAATAAAATTATATTAAAGGATGCTGTCACAAAATGTACAGATGCCTGTGTAAATGATCAAACTTGGCTTCGATTAGATTGGTACAGCTTAGCTCGTATATTGTTTTCAAAAGCATAAATATATGGATGCAGCCATATAAGCAAAGAAACAAATGCTGTTTTTATCTTAGGGGTAAGATGTAGCCGGTTCCTGACACTTGCTAAAAGGAAGGAGTGCTCCTGTCACCACAGGGTGGATACTATATTGGTTCTGTGTAATGTAAGTTCTAACACAAACATCATATTCACCCCTGTGTTCCTGTGTTTGTGTGTGTGTGTGTGTGTGTGTGTGTGTGTGTGTGTGTGTGTGTGTGTGTGTGTGTGTGTGTGTGTGTGTGTGTGTGTGTGTGTGTGTGTGTGTGTGTGTGTGTGTGTGTGTGTGTGTGTTTGTATGTGTGAGTGTGTGGGTGAGAGTGTAACATATTCACCTCACCGCGGGCCATCCAACAGTGCACTTGTTTTCATATTAAAGATGGTCAATTATATTCTAAATGGAAATAGATTAATATGATTCTCCAAAAGTGTGTATCTTTATGCAAATTGAGTACATACAGAATATATATACATAAATTAATTAGCTCTCTATACATAGCATAGAACAATACATAAAATTTATTTAATTGTTTATTATATATTATTACTTTTGTAAATAACCTAACACAACACCACTACACCTATCATAACGCCACTACAAAACCTAACACAACACCACTACATAACACAACACAACACCACTACATAACCTATCATAACACCTCTACAAAACCTAACACAACACCATTACATAACCTAAGACAACACAATTACATAACCTATCACAACACCACAACATAACCTAACACAACACCACTACATGACACAACACAACACCACTACATAACCTATCACAACAACACAACATAACCTATCACAACACCACTACATAACCTATCACAACACCACTACACAACCTATCACAACACCACTACATAACCTATCACAACACCACTATAACACAACACAACACCACTACATAACCTATCATAACACCTCTACAAAACCTAACACAACACCATTACATAACCTAAGACAACACAATTACATAACCTATCACAACACCACAACATAACCTAACACAACACCACTACATGACACAACACAACACCACTACATAACCTATCACAACAACACAACATAACCTATCACAACACCACTACATAACCTATCACAACACCACTACACAACCTATCACAACACCACTACATAACCTATCACAACACCACTATAACACAACACAACACCACTACATAACCTATCATAACACCTCTACAAAACCTAACACAACACCATTACATAACCTAAGACAACACAATTACATAACCTATCACAACACCACAACATAACCTAACACAACACCACTACATGACACAACACAACACCACTACATAACCTATCACAACAACACAACATAACCTATCACAACACCACTACATAACCTATCACAACACCACTACACAACCTATCACAACACCACTACATAACCTATCACAACACCACTATAACACAACACAACACCACAACATAACCTATCACAACACCACAACATAACCTATCACAACACCACAACATAACCTATCACAACACCACTACATTTACCTATCACAACACCACAACATAACCTAACACAACACTACTACATAACACAACACCACTACATAACACCTAAACACAACACCACTACAAAACATCTTAACACATCACCACTGCGAAAGGCAATGCTATAACTGTTTTTCATAATGTATATTTATGATACTGTTACAATGCTATAACTGTTTTTCATAATGTATATTTATGATACTGTTACAATGCTATAACTGTTTTTCATACTGTATATGTGTGTGATACTGTTACAATGCTATAACTGTTTTTCATACTGTATATTTATGATACTGTTACAATGCTATAACTGTTTTTCATACTGTATATTTATGATACTGTTACAATGCTATAACTGTTTTTCATACTGTATATTTATGATACTGTTACAATGCTATAACTGTTTTTCATACTGTATATTTATGATACTGTTACAATGCTATAACTGTTTTTCATACTGTATATTTATGATACTGTTACAATGCTATAACTGTTTTTCATAATGTATATTTATGATACTGTTACAATGCTATAACTGTTTTTCATACTGTATATTTATGATACTGTTACAATGCTATAACTGTTTTTCATACTGTATATTTATGATACTGTTACAATGCTATAACTGTTTTTCATACTGTATATTTATGATACTGTTACAATGCTATAACTGTTTTTCATACTGTATATTTATGATACTGTTACAATGCTATAACTGTTTTTCATACTGTATATTTATGATACTGTTACAATGCTATAACTGTTTTTCATACTGTATATTTATGATACTGTTACAATGCTATAACTGTTTTTCATACTGTATATTTATGATACTGTTACAATGCTATAACTGTTTTTCATAATGTATATTTATGATACTGTTACAATGCTATAACTGTTTTTCATAATGTATATTTATGATACTGTTACAATGCTATAACTGTTTTTCATACTGTATATTTATGATACTGTTACAATGCTATAACTGTTTTTCATACTGTATATTTATGATACTGTTACAATGCTATAACTGTTTTTCATACTGTATATTTATGATACTGTTACAATGCTATAACTGTTTTTCATACTGTATATTTATGATACTGTTACAATGCTATAACTGTTTTTCATAATGTATATTTATGATACTGTTACAATGCTATAACTGTTTTTCATAATGTATATTTATGATACTGTTACAATGCTATAACTGTTTTTCATACTGTATATTTATGATACTGTTACAATGCTATAACTGTTTTTCATACTGTATATTTATGATACTGTTACAATGCTATAACTGTTTTTCATACTGTATATTTATGATACTGTTACAATGCTATAACTGTTTTTCATACTGTATATTTATGATACTGTTACAATGCTATAACTGTTTTTCATACTGTATATTTATGATACTGTTACAATGCTATAACTGTTTTTCATAATGTATATTTATGATACTGTTACAATGCTATAACTGTTTTTCATAATGTATATTTATGATACTGTTACAATGCTATAACTGTTTTTCATAATGTATATTTATGATACTGTTACAATGCTATAACTGTTTTTCATACTGTATATTTATGATACTGTTACAATTCTATAACTGTTTTTCATACTGTATATTTATGATACTGTTACAATGCTATAACTGTTTTTCATACTGTATATTTATGATACTGTTACAATGCTATAACTGTTTTTCATACTGTATATTTATGATACTGTTACAATGCTATAACTGTTTTTCATACTGTATATTTATGATACTGTTACAATGCTATAACTGTTTTTCATAATGTATATTTATGATACTGTTACAATGCTATAACTGTTTTTCATAATGTATATTTATGATACTGTTACAATGCTATAACTGTTTTTCATACTGTATATTTATGATACTGTTACAATGCTATAACTGTTTTTCATACTGTATATTTATGATACTGTTACAATGCTATAACTGTTTTTCATACTGTATATTTATGATACTGTTACAATGCTATAACTGTTTTTCATAATGTATATTTATGATACTGTTACAATGCTATAACTGTTTTTCATAATGTATATTTATGATACTGTTACAATGCTATAACTGTTTTTCATAATGTATATTTATGATACTGTTACAATGCTATAACTGTTTTTCATACTGTATATTTATGATACTGTTACAATGCTATAACTGTTTTTCATACTGTATATTTATGATACTGTTACAATGCTATAACTGTTTTTCATACTGTATATTTATGATACTGTTACAATGCTATAACTGTTTTTCATACTGTATATTTATGATACTGTTACAATGCTATAACTGTTTTTCATACTGTATATTTATGATACTGTTACAATGCTATAACTGTTTTTCACTGTTTTCAAATGTATATTTATGATACTGTTACAATGCTATAACTGTTTTTCATACTGTATATTTATGATACTGTTACAATGCTATAACTGTTTTTCATACTGTATATTTATGATACTGTTACAATGCTATAACTGTTTTTCATACTGTATATTTATGATACTGTTACAATGCTATAACTGTTTTTCATACTGTATATTTATGATACTGTTACAATGCTATAACTGTTTTTCATAATGTATATTTATGATACTGTTACAATGCTATAACTGTTTTTCATACTGTATATTTATGATACTGTTACAATGCTATAACTGTTTTTCATAATGTATATTTATGATACTGTTACAATGCTATAACTGTTTTTCATACTGTATATTTATGATACTGTTACAATGCTATAACTGTTTTTCATACTGTATATTTATGATACTGTTACAATGCTATAACTGTTTTTCATACTGTATATTTATGATACTGTTACAATGCTATAACTGTTTTTCATACTGTATATTTATGATACTGTTACAATGCTATAACTGTTTTTCATACTGTATATTTATGATACTGTTACAATGCTATAACTGTTTTTCATAATGTATATTTATGATACTGTTACAATGCTATAACTGTTTTTCATAATGTATATTTATGATACTGTTACAATGCTATAACTGTTTTTCATACTGTATATTTATGATACTGTTACAATGCTATAACTGTTTTTCATACTGTATATTTATGATACTGTTACAATGCTATAACTGTTTTTCATACTGTATATTTATGATACTGTTACAATGCTATAACTGTTTTTCATACTGTATATTTATGATACTGTTACAATGCTATAACTGTTTTTCATACTGTATATTTATGATACTGTTACAATGCTATAACTGTTTTTCATAATGTATATTTATGATACTGTTACAATGCTATAACTGTTTTTCATAATGTATACATTATGTGTGAAAAGGCTGCTCCCAACCTTTTCACTAGATCCCATCACCCCAACATATGTTACTTTTGCTACATTTATGGTTTTGTTAGAGGCAACACAAGGTTTACATTCATTTATACTTACATCTCGGGTACGAAATGGTGGAAAAGGGGGTGTGTACTATTAAAAGATTTGTGTGGGCGAGGCTGATGGTAATTAGGCGGCTATATAGCTAGGCCTTTTAGATCAAGCAGGTTGAAGAAAGAAACAGCTTTCTTATGGTTTGGCATGAGTATTTCTTTAAGCCCTTTATGTTTTGTAACAGAGGATTTGTTCTGGATGATTTGGTTTTGTATTAACAAATACTTCAAGCTTGCAACTAGACCTGTGGTTTATATCCTTTTCCACGTACCAACACCCAATTCCAGTACCCGCTCTAATATCTAATAGTGGTGGTGCTGTTGACAATACCACATTATGTGTGACATACAATGCTATAACAGTTTTTCATACTGTATATGTGAGTGATACTGTTACAATGCTATAACAGTTTTTCATACTGTATATGTGTGTGATACTGTTACAATGCTATAACAGTTTTTCATACTGTATATGTGTGTGATACTGTTACAATGCTATAACAGTTTTTCATACTGTATATGTGTGTGATACTGTTACAATGCTATAACAGTTTTTCATACTGTATCTGTGAGACACAGTTACAATAATCCACCTACTCAGAACACCTCCACACATGCAATACTATCCAGTATCATGGACTGAGATTGCAAGCGTATGCCAAATGAAACCTCCCACACACACTCAGACTGTCTCCCCTAATCATGCCAGTCACATGTATGTGTTCATGCATCCCTGTGTGTGTGTGCCTGTACTCATGGTTTGTGTACATGTCTGTTCCTTTGAGTGTTCCTGTGTGTGTTTCTGTGTCTCCGTCTTGTCTTTGATGATGACTCAATTCAGAAGGTTTCATTGAAGCCAGTGTGAATAGAATACACACACACACACACACACACACACATGATTATGTACACTCAGATACCCGCACACACACGCACACACAAGGATGATGTAACTTTGTTTCTCTATCACTTTGTAGAACAGAAGAGTCACGACTTAAGCCCTGGCGTTGCTATGAGAACAGTGGTTTTAATGACCATCATTTGCTGTTGATGAGATAGAGAGTAGCTCTCTTGTTGAGAGACTTTGTCATTACATTTTAACACATTTTGAGCCAGAAAATAGAATGCCGGTTTCCATGGCAACTGGCTATCAAAACCTTTTCAATACAACAGCACTAACAGCAGATAGAGAGAAAAGTCTGCCTCTACCCTCTCGCATTTTTGCCTCTCCGCTTCTCTGCCTCCATCCACCTGCCTCTCTGTCTGTCTGCCTGCCTCTGTCTTTCTGCCTGCCTACCTGTCTTTCTGCCTGCCTCTACCTTCCTGCCTGCCTCTCTCCTTGTCTGGCCACACACATTAATCTGACTGCCTAAATTCCTCTCTTACCTCTCTCCCTACCTCTGTACTCCCTCCCTCCCCTTCCCTCCCACCTATCCCCTTCCCTCCCTCCCTCCCTACCTACCTCTCTGCGTGCCTGTCTCTTTGCCTGCCTACCTCTGCATCTCTGTCCAACACAGTCACAGATTATTCTGGAATACAACCTGTAGCTCAGTGCAGTCAGCGTCTATCAACTACAAGCACAGAGGGAGCTGGGTTAGGAGACACGTATCCAGACCAGGCGAATCCAGACCAGGCGAATCCAGACCACAAGAATCCAGACCACAAGAATCCAGACCACACGTATCCAGACCACAATAATCCAGACCACGCGTATCCAGACCACGCGCATCCAGACCACAGGTACCCAGACCACGCGTATTTAGACCTCCTGTATCCAGACCACAAGAATCCAGAGCATAGGAAGAGTTTTCTCTCTCCGTAGGACAGTTAGAAGATGCATGGTTAAATGTAGGCTACTGACTCCATTTATTCTCCATTTATGTGTCGGAGGAGTGATATGATCTCTGAAATAGCTCAATTTTGTGAGTGTTAAGGTGAGAAACATGTGTGTTATTGTGGAGACAATGCATATGGTGATTTTGCAGTTCAATGTGGTTATAACGTCTGTCATTCAAGACATTGAATAAGGTTTATTGCAGTTCATTGTGGTTCTGTCATTCATAACACAAAAAACTCTAGATACTTTTGTCGATAGCCTTTGTGTTTTCTGCTTGTTTGGCAGAATATATTCCTATGTGTAAATACTAATGTATTCATATGACAGATTAAAAATAAAACAAATATAGCTATCAATAGGATTGACTTCAATGGATGAGTATACAGGATAGCTTGAAGTGCCAACGAGAACTATGTTGATGTATGTGTTTCAAAGCTAAGATTTTATTAATATAGCATCGTTTTAAAGCTGACATGGTGTACGTATAGCACCATTTAGCACCGCTTATGTTTCTCTCCTCAGAGAAAAAAGACATTTCTGCTGCAGAAACTGGACTGATGAGTGGAGAGAGAATGGGAAGCCGTAAAGACGACAACATCAACTCTATACAGGACCACTTTAATGCTCTAGTGACCGACGGCGCGGACATCTCTGGCCACGGAGGAACGGGCATGCCGGACATCGCACCTGGGTACAGTGGATCCCCTGCCCGTGGAGAGGGTGGCACAGACTCCAATCGGCAGACGGTCAGTCAGGGTGATCAGCCGAAACCTCACAGAAACACAAACAGTGGTGAGGAGGCGGAGTCGCCGGGACACAGAGGCACCATTGTCACAGATCTACACCCTGTAGGATGTAACCTGGTGAATCTGGGACATGCTGAGTCTGACCAGTCTGACCTGCCGTCTGTAAACCCCTCAGCACAAGAGAACACCACAAAGACGGACCCGTGTTTGTCCCAATCTGATATTTATAACCACCACCCGCCGAGTGTGTCATCACACAAAGGAAACAGTCCTGAACACGGAGAACACTCCATACAGGAAGAGAGAAGGGGAAGAGAGAAAGAGAAGACCGAGACAGAAGTGAGAAAGGTCAGAGAGGAGAAAGAAGAGAAAGAAAAGGAGAGAGAGCCGGAGAAGCAGCACATGCCGAGCCAGGTGAGTCTGGAGGTGACCCACTACCACTCTGTAGCCACCAGCCCAATGGCCCCACCCCAGGGGGTCAACACAGATGCCTTTCCCTTCCCAGCATCCTCTAGGAGTCTGGAGGTGGTTCAGTGCCACTCTGTAGCCACCAGCCCAATGGCCCCACCCCAGGGGGTCAACACAGATGCCTTTCCCTTCCCAGCATCCTCTAGTAGTCTGGAGGTGGCGCAGTGCCACTCTGTAGCCACCAGCCCAATGACCCCACCCCAGGGGCATGGCACCGATGCCTTTCCCTTCCCAGCATCCTCTAGGAGTCTGGCGGTTGTTCAGTGCCACTCTGTAGCCACCAGCCCAATGACCCCACCCCAGGGGGTCAACGCCAACGCATTTCCCTTCCCAGCATCCTCTAGGAGTCTGGCGGTTGCTCAATGCCACTCTGTAGCCACCAGCCCAATGACCCCACCCCAGGGTTCCGGAGCTGGCGCTTTCCCCTTCCCAGCATCCTCTGACAACGCTGTGCTGCATGGGGGGCGTCAGGTGGAGTTTTGTTCGGTTGCCACGGCACCTATGACTCCTAAGATGCCTGACAACCACAGAATTCCTGCTGCTTTTCCTGAGCTCAACCGAAGAGAAGTAGAGCAGAGGAAGGAGGAGAGGAAGGAGAGGAAGGAGGAGAGGAAAGAGGAAGATAGGGAATCTCCAACTTTGCCTAAGACAGACCCAGGGACAGTTACCGCTGGTCTGATGTCACAAAAATGTAGTGCTCCAACACAGGAAGTGGCTGGGGGGATTAAGAACCAGTCCAACATCTCTCATGTTAGCCCTGCAAACTCAGAACCCCAGACTGACAGACCCTGTCAAAACCACGCTGCAGAACAAGAACCAAAACCAGCAGCAGATAAACCGAGACTCCAACAGGGGCAGAAGGCAGACACCTTCGATCAAGAGATCACAATTCTGGTGACCCATCATTATAGCTACGGAGCTCAGGAAGAAGGGGAGAAAGATGAACGGGGGGAGATGAGGTGTACTCTCGACTCCACTAGGCCTAAGGGGTTAAAGAACAGTAAAGAGCGGATGAAAAACATTGTTGCTGAAGGGTCTGTGGACATCGAAGAGGGTTGGAAAGTTGTTCCACCAGTACCCCAGAACAGCCTGGACGATGGGAAGAGTGACGACCAAGCTCAACCTGAAATCACCGGGACAATCATAAAACCCTCATCGGAGAGAAACCAACAGGACGATTCCCTCCCGTCTTTTGGTAAAGATTACCAAACAGACACAAAGCTGATTACTTCACCAAATATCTGTTTTAGTGTGGGGAAACCTGACAACACAGAACAGCACAGCTTAGTGGACAGGAGTGGAACTGTTCAACCAAACCAGACCGAACAACTCCAGCGCTCTCTAGTGGGAGATCCAGTACTTTCATCCCCAGCCAGACAGCTGCAGCACATGCAGACCCAGGTGAGTCTGGAGGTGGTTCAGTGTCACTCTGTAGCCACCAGCCCAATGACCCCACCCCAGGGGGGCAATGCCAATGCCTTCAACTTCCCAGCATCCTCTAGGAGTCTGGAGGTGGCACAGTGCCACTCTGTAGCCACCAGCCCAATGACCCCTCCCCAGGGGCATGGAACCGATGCCTTTCCCTTCCCAGCATCCTCTAGGAGTCTGGAGGTGGCGCAGTGCCACTCTGTAGCCACCAGCCCAATGACCCCACCCCAGGGGGATGGCACCAATGCCTTCAACTTCCCAGCATCCTCTAGGAGTCTGGAGGTGGCGCAGTGCCACTCTGTAGCCACCAGCCCAATGACCCCACCCCAGGGGGATGGCACCAATGCCTTCAACTTCCCAGCATCCTCTAGGAGTCTGGAGGTGGCACAGTGCCACTCTGTAGCCACCAGCCCAATGACCCCACCCCAGGGGGATGGCACCAATGCCTTCCACTTCCCAGCATCCTCTGGGAGGCTCAGGGTAAAGACTAAGGATGCTGAACTGCAGGTGGGCCAGCAGGTGGAGTGCCGTTCTGTTGCTACGGCACCTATGACTCCAAAGATGCCCAACAACATCATTGTCCCCGTCTCCTTCCCAGAGCGTATTGGGAGAGAGGGGGAGAAAGGAAAAGAGGAGATCTTAAAGGTTAAGGAACCGACGCAGGAGGAGGAGTCAGATGAGCCAGTGCAGGAGGTGCGCTGGGATGAGAGGGGGATGACCTGGGAGGTTTATGGAGCTGTGGTTGAAGTTGCCGTCCTGGGGTCAGCCATACAGAAACATCTGGAGAAACAGGTGAAGAAGCTGAGGAGACAGCCCTCACCCTCCCTACCTCCACCTCCTCCACTCAACCCAGCTGCCGTGCCGCTGCGCTCCAGCCCTCCTCCCACAGCAAGGCCCGTCCAGGAAAAGAGAAAGGAGTTGGATAGTAAGAAAGACAGGCGCAGGAGGAGGAACCCTTTCCGTCCCTTATTGAAGAACGTGCAGCAGCCCATTTGTTGCAGCCGAACTAATTCCACAGAGTGAAATTAACTCCATCCAGTATATGAATTGGACAAATGACATATATACTCCTCCCTCTGTCACAGGAGCTTTTTTTGTTCATACGCTTTTCTTTGCTGAATACAGTATCTGCAGTACAGTAAACTACAGACTCGGTCACTGGACTATTGGCTAATTGATTCCATTATTGTATATCAGTCATTATCATGACTTATCGTTCAAATGCTTACATCTTTGCGTTACGGTGTGGTGGGAAGGACTGCCACTTTACTCAACGTTTACTGCAACTGTAATCCACAATCTCAGCAAGATGGCTTTTGATTTACCTGCATAATCCTAACAAATATTGTGGGCTAATTTCTATGTCATACAGGTAATTACTATATTTGCATATCACATTATCATCATAACTACTTGATTAAGGTTTGGCCATTGAATTGTGGGCTACAAGGCAAGCTAAAAAAGTCATAGGACTGACTGATCAATCAAACATGCAATACAATTTTTTACAAAAAACCTGCAACTACTACCAGACTGGTCTTGGTACTGTATAAAACACTATAACTACTACCAGACTGGTCTTGGTACTGTATAAAACCCTATAACTACTACCAGACTGGTCTTGGTACTGTATAAAAACCTATAACTACTACCAGACTGGTCTTGGTACCGTATAAAACACTATAACTACTACCAGACTGGTCTTTGTACTGTATAAAACCCTATAACTACTACCAGACTGGTCTTGGTACTGTATAAAACACTATAACTACTACCAGACTGGTCTTGGTACTGTATAAAACCCTATAACTACTACCAGACTGGTCTTGGTACTGTATATAAACACTATAACTACTACCAGACTGGTCTTGGTACTATATATTAAACACTATAACTACTACCAGACTGGTCTTGGTACTGTATAAAACACTATAACTACTACCAGACTGGTCTTGGTACTGTATAAAACACTATAACTACTACCAGACTGGTCTTGGTACTGTATATAAACACTATAACTACTACCAGACTGGTCTTGGTACTGTATAAAACACTATAACTACTACCAGACTGGTCTTGGTACTGTATATAAACCCTATAACTACTACCAGACTGGTCTTGGTACTGTATAAAACACTATAACTACTACCAGACTGGTCTTGGTACTGTATATAAACACTATAACTACTACCAGACTGGTCTTGGTACTATATATTAAACACTATAACTACTACCAGACTGGTCTTGGTACTGTATTTAAACCCTAGAACTCCCATAAGACTAATCTAGATACTAAATAAAACACATGTTGTATTTCCCTCAAAACGATGATTACAAGTTTGAGAACAGGAAGTCTGTGGGAACTTGATGAATAATGGCATCATCATGAAACTGCGTAAACATTGCTTAAAGCCAGTTTGACTGAATCACAGCCTTAACATCAACATAGCCATAAGACCACCGACATAACTTTTCAAGTAAAAAACCTAGTCTACATTCTTTCTAGTTTTTAAAATAAATGTGGTAACCTTTTTAGGTATTTCTTAAAGCTGTTTTGATTAAAGTGACCATGAGGAATGTCATGCCATTTGTTATTTTGTGATTTTGTGAATATTTGTAGTGCAACATTTCATTTGTGTTTTTTACATTAACCTTTTGTGTTATTGTGCAACTTGTGTCACTTTAAATATATATAAATATATACACACTACCGTTCAAAAGTTTGGAGTCACTTAGAAATGTTCTTGTTTTTTTCATGAATACATGAAATGAGTTTGGATAGGAATATTCAACGTCCCCTTTAGCCTGTGCAAATCTCCCATTTTACCACAGACACTCACGTTGCCTCCATCATGGTGGACAAATGGCGTCAAATGCCCCACCAAAATCTTTTAATTGGGTCTGCGTCTCAAGGATGTCCTTGTATGTGATCCGAACACCTCAAACTTAGATAAATCTGTCCATATACATTTTTTTCCAATATTATTTTGCTCATCTTAATCTTTTCTTCTAACTGATCTTCTGAAATATGTATTTTCTTTGCATCTCTGTCTAGAAGGCCAGCATCCTGGAGTCGCCTCGTAACACGTTGAAACTGGTGTTTTGCTGGTACTATTTAATGAAGCCAGTTGAGGATCTGAGATGTCTGTCAATCATACTATATATACTTCTATTCCTGTTAGAGCCAGTTTGCAGATTAGTACAAAGCGTTGTACAGGATCCTCAGTTTGTAGGCAATTTCTTGAATGGAATAGCTCTCCATGCTGCGCTTTTATATTCCATTCTTTGAACAGGAATTTGCTGACATGTTTTAAAAGAAGGTTCTTTGTTTCTGGCCATTTTGAGCCTGTAATGGAACCCACATTTGCGAATGCTCCAGATACTCAACAAGTTTCAGGAAAGACAGTTTAATTTCTACTTTCATCTGTAAAACAGTTTTCAGGTGTGCTAACATAAATGCAAATGGGTTTTCTAATGACCAATTAGCCTTTTAAGATGATAAACATGGATTAGCAAACCCAACGTGCCATTGGTACACAGGACTGGTGCTTGCTCATAACGAGCCTTTGTACAACTATGTAGATATTCCATTGACAATCTGCCATTTCCTGATATAATCGTCTTCTACAACATTAACAATGTCTATATTGTATTTTTGATCAATTTGATGTTATTTTAATGAAAAGAAAATGTGATTTTCTTTTGAAAACAAAGACATTTAAAGTGACCCCAAACTTTTGAAGGGCAGTGTATATCCAATGACAACTTCAAAATAACATTCAATAGTTACGACTCAAAATTGTAAATGTATACATCTTGTGAGTTGTGGCGTTGATTGTGATGTGAATCGTGAGACTGTACATTTTTCTATAGGTTTCAATTCAAAGTAAGTAATCTTGTAGATAATGTAGATGTTTATATTTCTGTACAATAATATAATTGTTTTAGTAGTGTTCATTTTAACAATATTTTTCAATCATTCAGTTGAATACATCCAATCAGGGTAACATCCGCAATAGACCAATTTACACTGACTGTACAAAATGTACACTGATTGAATAAATTATACACAGATTTTGGCCAAAATCCCCTCAAACTTAGAACCACTGCACATAACTGTTAAACAAATTCATGAACCAACATACCACCTAAAAATATTAACATTTATTGATTATTTTGCCAGACTGAATACATACAATGAGCATATATAAATATATTTTAATTTGTCGTTGTTGGATTTTTTCAGTGACATTTGTTCAATAAAATATTATTGAGGTCGTATTAGTAAGATTTCGATTGAACAGCCAATAGTTATACAGTTGTGTTGCTAAAACCTATACATTATTACAATGCTTAATTTAATATTAATAAAAAACACAGAATCAAATTCCTAGAACATGACATTACAAAGCCGAATATACATTTAAAATCAGATCAATCAAGTCGTTACAACTTTAGAGAACAGTGATTAATGCGTGCAACAAAAAAGTCAATATCCATTTTAAATGTAATCATATTTTCACTGAACCTTAAAACTGGGATTGTTAATTTTATCATTACAAACATATAGTCACCTTACCTGTGTTTTGGTTTTTAAAAAAGGGATTGTCTGGAGAAACGTATGTCCTCTCATGAACTGACCATCAATCATATTAACCATATATAGTGTGTTTTTTTTTACAGGAAATACAAATAAAACTACAGATTATTTGTGACAAAATAGAATATTAAAAGATGATTTATCTACTAAGATCTCCGTACTGTGCGTACAACTCAACATGCACAAAACACATTAAAAAGGTTTGATTGAATTATATTTTATCGCAGCAGCCAGATATTCATTCCATCACAGTGCTTGGCATGTTATTATATTATATATTATACATATATTATATTATATTTTATCGCAGCAGCCAGATATTCATTCCATCACAGTGCTTGGCATGTTATTATATTATATATTATACATATATTATATTATATTTTATCGCAGCAGCCAGATATTCATTCCATCACAGTGCTTGGCATGTTATTATATTATATATTATACATATATTATATTATATTTTATCGCAGCAGCCAGATATTCATTCCATCACAGGCATGTATTCCTTTTGAGGAAAGGAGGTTCATTTTGGTATCCATCATAAATGGCGCTTATGCCCCAAAATAGCTACAAAGGTCAGCCGTACTGATCCAAAATGGCTGCATTGATACAAAATCAGATCATCAGCTCAGTGGTACTGATTCAATAAGGTTGTCACAGGTCAGTGGTACTGTCAAATGCTGGGTTATTGAAGGTTAATCTGGGGCTGTTGGTGTCTCTCTTCCTGCCACGCTGGGCCAGGGCTTCACCCAGAGGTTCAACATACGAGTTATCCTCCTCTTCTTCCTCCTGGATCCTCTGCAGAGGATGACACAAAGACATAAACATACATGATGATAAAATATCAAATAAAAAAATACAAAAACAATATACTAAACTACTAAGAACTCCAGTTATTACTAAGCAACCAATACTACAACCACCACTACTAATATAGTTCTACTACAACCACTAACACCGCTAGTTCTACTGCACCCACTAACACTACAAACACCACCACTAATATTACTAGTTCTACTACAACCACTAACACTACAACCACCACTAATACCACTAGTTCTACTACAACCACTAACACTGCAACCACCACTAACACCGCTAGTTCTACTACAACCACTAACACTGCAACCACCAATAATACCACTAGTTATACTACAACCACTAACACTACAACCACCACTAATACTACTAGTTCTACTACAACCACTAACACTACAACCACCACTAATACCACTAGTTATACTACAACCACTAACACTACAACCACCACTAATACTACTAGTTCTACTACAACCACTAACACTACAACCACCACTTATACTACTAGTTCTACTACAACCACTAACACTACAACCACCACTAATACCACTAGTTCTACTACAACCACTAACACTAAAACCACCACTAATACTACTAGTTCTACTACAACCACTAACACTGCAACCACCACTAATACTACTAGTTCTACTACAACCACTAACACTACAACCACCACCACTAATACTACTAGTTCTACTACAACCACTAACACTACAACCACCACTAATACTACTAGTTCTACTACAACCACTAACACTACAACCACCACAATCACTAATATCACTATACAATATCCTATAGTGGGATAAACCGGTTAATAATGTAATTACAACTGTAAAACTGATTTCTATTGTGTATGGTGTGTTTTAAACCAGGTGGTTTGAATCCTGAATGCTGATTGGCTGACAGCTGTGCTAAAATACCACATCCGTTCGTGCCTTACTGCTTTCCTACAGCAGGGTGCCTTTTACCCTAAATGGATAAAATACATGTTTAATCTTAAATATAACCCTAAATTGACTAAAAATCAATGTTACTGTTTGATTGCATTAGTACCCGCTCGATGTAGCTCGGACACTTACAGAGCCAGGGTTGTCAGTGTGAGTCGCTCTGGATGAGAACATGTGCTAAACATATTGCTTGAAAGCATCGCTGCAGTTGAGTTCTTGTAGTTTAATAAGGTAACGTTAAACTCACCATCATTGGCATGTTGTCTATGTCAGACATGACCGAGTCGATGTTGTAGTCCAAAGAGTTAACGCTGGAATTCAGAGAAAATTCACAGAAACAGATGCATGAAAGAGGGGCTGTGGCCGAGATACATATGTGTTCAATACTGCCCAAAATCAGTAAAGTACATTAACAATACACGCGTGATCTAACATTATCATGAATACATAAAACATGCCAGTTGGCATGTTAACACCTGTTAAAGACACCAGATTAAAAGTAGAGCACACTTGATCTGAAGCGCACTACTTGCAATGGGAACGAAATGCCAACTCAGTCAGTCGGTCGTAGCCACAGATAACACATATCCCCTAGTGTAGTAATAGTATTCAGATGGGAGTTGTGAAATAACCACACTATGTCTTCTACCTGAGTCGGTCTGTGTTGGATCCATCCTCATCAAAGCCCAGGTCTGTGACAGTGTCCATGTTCAGGTTGAGCACAGGGTTAGCGCTAGAGACAAACAAAAGGTTAGCACAGGGTTAGCGCTAGAGCCAAACAAAGATAAGCACAGGGTTAGCGCTAGAGACAAACAAAAGGTTAGCACAGGGTTAGCGCTAGAGCCAAACAAAGGTAAGCACAGGGTTAGCGCTAGAGACAAACAAAGGTAAGCACAGGGTTAGTGCTAGAAGAAAAACAAAAGGTTAGCACAGGGTTAGCGCTAGAGCCAAACAAAAGGTTAGCACAGGGTTAGCGCTAGAGACAAACAAAGGTAAGCACAGGGTTAGCGCTAGAGACAAACAAAGGTTAGCACAGGGTTAGTGCTAGAAGAAAAACAAAAGCTTAGCACAGGGTTAGCGTTAGAGACAAACACAAGGTTAGCACAGGGTTAGTGCTAAAGACAAACACAAGGTTAGCACAGGGTTAGCGCTAGAGACAAACACAAGGTTAGCACAGGGTTAGCGCTAGAGACAAACACAAGGTTAGCACAGGGTTAGCGCTAGAGACAAACACAAGGTTGAGCACAGGGTTAGCGCTAGAGACAAACAAAGGTTAGCACAGGGTTAGCGCTAGAGACAAACACAAGGTTAGCACAGGGTTAGCGCTAGAGACAAACACAAGGTTAGCACAGGGTTAGCGCTAGAGACAAACACAAGGTTAGCACAGGGTTAGCGCTAGAGACAAACACAAGGTTAGCACAGGGTTAGCGCTAGAGACAAACAAAAGGTTAGCACAGGGTTAGCGCTGGAAGAAAAACAAAAGGTTAGCACAGGGTCAGTGCTAGAGACAAACACAAGGTTAGCACAAGGTTAGCTCTAGAAGAAAAACAAAAGGTTAGCACAGGGTCAGTGCTAGAGACAAACACAAGGTTAGCACAAGGTTAGCTCTAGAGACAAACAGTGCGTAGAATTGGTGTTCTGATCAAAATAATATTGTCACATGATAATATAATATTATCACATTGCATTTACAAAAACATTTTCGAAGTAGAGTGTGTGAGGACAGAACCCATCCCTACATGGAGTACTGTTTGAGGGAGACAAGACTAATATACATTGTATTTACTAAAACATTTTTGCTGTACAGTATGTGGAGGACAGGACTCATCCATCCATAGTGTAGCATATGTTAAGGGCATGACTCACCCATCCATAGTGTACTTGTTGGTCCCAGGCACAACAGGCCCGTTCTTTTGGTCTACTCCAGTTCCTATCATGGCTGCTGAATTCATGGCTTTAGCTGCCTTCATCTTTGTTCTGTAGCTGTGAAACGTTAGCATTCGTAGGTTCACATGTTAGTCACCTGGCTAACCTGGATCAGTACAGTTAGTCTGATATGTTGGACACATGCATCTCCAGGTTCCTGCTTACCTTCTGCGGGTACAGACAAGAGTGGTTGTCATGACAGCCAGAACGATGACGAGACCTGCTACCAGCCCCACCAATACAAAGCGCACTGGATCCACCTCCTTCTCAATCACCTGGGTCCCATCCTGTCAGACAGTAAACATCCACAGTTACTAATAGGTGTATTTAGACACATGGACCTTTCAATAAAGTTACCCCAGTTGTACAAAAACTGCATGTGGGCCTGTTCATTAATTCTTAATTGCTTTGTACTTTCGTGTGTATTGTGAAAATATTGTTTCCTATTGTGAAACGTACAATGTCTCTCAGGCCAAACTGATTTTGCAGTTTGAACCGTTCTTCACTTTGGGACAGAACGATCTCAGCAGTGTCAGAGTTGAGGGCAGTTCCATTGGGATATACAAAGTACACCTCCATAATCGTAATCTCGGAATCGCTGCAAAAAAAGGACTTTCTTTAAAAAAACAGACAATTTCGTATTCTTTTTATTGTATTTCTAAACAACGCGGCAAATCCTGAATTGTTTCTCCAAAGCCTCATCAATTATTCATTTGCATGTTTGTGTGTGAGATCCATGTCTATCTTTATATGTCGGGGCACAGAGATAAACACAAATTGAAGAAAGCATTTGTTTATGTATGCAAATATGGGAGGAGCGTATTCGTTTGCAGCAGTAAATTGAGTGAGTTTATTCTCCTCACAAACATTACAGGCAATAAAGCCCTTGTAATCATTCCCTGTTGTTTAATATAAATTTACCTGGCTTTTAAAGAGTTTGATTTGGACCTAATCTTAACAACTTCTACCTTTGCCCCAGTCGCTGAGGAAAGAAGCCTGTAGAGAAAAATGTATAAAGTTAATTAATTCATTTATTAATATTATGCAGTTAAAAATATAGTACGTTTTCATGAACAACTATGTGTCACTCTAAAATCCTCTCTATAAATGGTTGAACACATTAGTAAATATACCAACATAAAAACTCTGGCTGATAATAACTATATAATAACTATTTTCACGCTATGTTTGTAATTTAAAAGTGAATTTTTGGAGCAAAGATCTCTTACATTTCGATCACGCTCTGTTCCTCTTTAATTTGGTTAATTGATCTTGCAAATACAAGTTCAACTTTTAAGCTCTTGTCAACTGTGAAGATCTAGGGAAGAGAAGACAAAAACCTTAGCAAATCAGACATGCTGATGTCAGACAGGCAGAAAGGCAGACATTTCATTACTGTATGTTCACTGATATGACCATTACATCTTTAGATTAATAAGGTTTGACACCTACCACAAGATCTGTTTTGGAGGAGAGATTCGGCATTTCAGAGTTGGTTGCCATAACTCCTACCAAATACTTTCCTTTAACATCAATATTTAGCGCTTCATCGTTCCTACAAAGTTGAAAGACATTTAATCTTGTTTAATGTACTATTTTATCCAAATACTGTCAGCTAACAACATAATTCGTGACAAATAATTGTAATGTTTTGGTCACAGTATGGCTTTGAATTGATAATTAACTGTCACGAGTGGTGAGTTAGGGTACTGCACTGTCTGGTTTCGGGTGCTCACTTCCTGGTTTATGTTGGTTACAGCTGTTGGGGATTTGTAATCACTGGGTTATAAAGGGATTGCCTAGATGTCACTGGTTGCTGTTCATTGTTACATGTCACAACGTTATATGTAGGTGAGTGTTTGTTTGAAGACGGGTTGTTAGGGGAATGTTTGTTATAAGACGCTATACGCGCACTTTCATTTATCCTTTTCACCAGTCGTGTTTGTCGCCGTTCTACGGTTTGTTTTAAGTTCTTTGTGTAATATTAAACATACCGGACGGATTACTGGCTCTGCACATGGCTTACTGCACTACACCATACACAGACCGTGACAGAATGAACAGCCACCGAAGCCAGCAGAGTCGGACGGTGAGTGGATTCTGCGGGGGGGCAAGCTATAGCGCCCCGTCGGATGAAGCTCACCGTCACCCCACGGAGCGGTGGGAGTGGAATCGGCCGGAGACACCACAGGAGCGGTGGCTACGTCTCCGGCCGTATGCTGTATATGAACCATCTTTGCAGCATTCAGGGTCAGTGACAATGGGTCCGCGGGCCTTCTATGAAGGCAAGAGGACATCCCGGAGGCGCCCAAAGTAATTTTTGGGGGAGCTAACGGGGTGTTCACGGAGGTCCGCGGAGAGAACACCCACGACCCTGGTGCTGCAACAGCAGCCCCCACTGCTCCGGTGCTGCAGCCAGGGCCAGCAAAAGCCATGGAGCTGCAGCAACAACCCCAGCTCCAGCCGGGTGATTACCCTTTCCGGCCACCAACCTCCAGGGCCCAGAGACCACCTAAGGGCCTGGAGTGCCAGCCGCCCGGAGTGATAAGGAGATGGTGGGGGGTGTGGTTCACCCTGCAGGACCAGCCTCTTCCACTCCAGGGTGAGTGCCTAGATGAGCCCCTCCCACCATTGCTTAAGTGCCCTGAGCGGCTCCTCCCTCCTCTTCGTGAGTGCCCGGACCAGCCCCTCCCACTTAAGCGTGAGTGTCCAGAGCGGCTCCATCCCCCTCAACGTGAGTGCCCGGACGAGTGGCCCCTCCCCCCTCAGCATGAGGCCTTGGAGTCGTCCCTCCCCCCTCAGCATGAGCGTGTCGACGAGTGGCCCCTCCCCCTCAGCATGAGGCCTTGGAGTCGTCCCTCCCCCTCAGCATGAGCGTGTCGACGAGTGGCCCCTCCCCCCTCAGCATGAGCGTGTCGACGAGTGGCCCCTCCCCCCTCAGCATGAGGCCTTGGAGTCGTCCCTCCTCCCTCAGCATGAGTGTGTCGACGAGTGGCCCCTCCCCCCTCCACCTGAGTGTCTAGAGCGGCTCCTCCTTCCTCCGCCAGAGTTTCAGGATTGGCCGCTCCCACCTCCGCCTGAGCTCCCGAAGTGTCATCTCCCTCCTCTGCCAGAGCTCCCAGAGCGTCACCGCCTGCCAGAGCTCCCAGAGCGTCCTTGCCTGCCAGAGCTCCCAGAGCGTCCTTGCCTGCCAGAGCTCCCAGAGCGTCCTCGCCTGCCAGAGCTCCCAGAGCGTCCTCGCCTGCCAGAGCTCCCAGAGCGTCCTCGCCTGCCAGAGCTCCCAGAGCGTCCTCGCCTGCCAGAGCTCCCAGAGCGTCCTCGCCTGCCAGAGCTCCCAGAGCGTCCTCGCCTGCCAGAGCTCCCAGAGCGTCCTCGCCTGCCAGAGCTCCCAGAGCGTCCTCGCCTGCCAGAGCTTCCAGAGCGTCCTCGCCTGCCAGAGCTCCCAGAGCGTCACCGCCTGCCAGATCTCCCAGAGCGTCCCCGCCTGCCAGAGCTCCCAGAGCGTCACCGCCTGCCAGAGCTCCCAGAGCGTCACCGCCTGCCAGAGCTCCCAGAGCGTCACCGCCTGCCAGAGCTCCCAGAGCGTCACCGCCTGCCAGAGCTCCCAGAGCGTCACCGCCTGCCAGAGCTCCCAGAGCGTCCTCGCCTGCCAGAGCTCCCAGAGCGTCCTCGCCTGCCAGAGCTCCCAGAGCGTCCTCGCCTGCCAGAGCTCCCAGAGCGTCCTCGCCTGCCAGAGCTCCCAGAGCGTCCTCGCCTGCCAGAGCTCCCAGAGCGTCCTCGCCTGCCAGAGCTCCCAGAGCGTCCTCGCCTGCCAGAGCTCCCAGAGCGTCCTCGCCTGCCAGAGCTCCCAGAGCGTCCTTGCCTGCCAGAGCTCCCAGAGCGTCACCGCCTGCCAGAGCTCCAAGAGCGTCACCGCCTGCCAGAGCTCCCAGAGCGTCACCGCATGATATGGCGGAGACTACGCCGCCTGAAATGGCGGAGACTACGCCGCCTGAAATGGCGGAGACTACGCCGCCTGAAATGGCCGCCGCCACGCCCACGTCGATGGCCGCCGCCACGTCCACCAAGATGGCGGAAGCCTTGCCGCACAAGACGGCGATCGGGCCACCAAGGCCCTTTAAGGGCTGGACCTGCTGTCTGGGACTAACCCTTTGGGTGTGACAGTGGGTCCTTGCCTGTTGCTCCCTTGTTTTTTTTGGTGTGTTGTTAATGTTGGTTCTTGTTGGCTATCTGGGAGCTAGCCTTAAGTGGGGGTACTGTCACGAGTGGTGAGTTAGGGTACTGCACTGTCTGGTTTCGGGTGCTCACTTCCTGGTTTATGTTGGTTACAGCTGTTGGGGATTTGTAATCACTGGGTTATAAAGGGATTGCCTAGATGTCACTGGTTGCTGTTCATTGTTACATGTCACAACGTTATATGTAGGTGAGTGTTTGTTTGAAGACGGGTTGTTAGGGAATGTTTGTTATAAGACGCTATACGCGCACTTTCATTTATCCTTTTCACCAGTCGTGTTTGTCGCCGTTCTACGGTTTGTTTTAAGTTCTTTGTGTAATATTAAACATACCGGACGGATTACTGGCTCTGCACATGGCTTACTGCACTACACCATACACAGACCGTGACAGAATGAACAGCCACCGAAGCCAGCAGAGTCGGACGGTGAGTGGATTCTGCGGGGGGGCAAGCTATAGCGCCCCGTCGGATGAAGCTCACCGTCACCCCACGGAGCGGTGGGAGTGGAATCGGCCGGAGACACCACAGGAGCGGTGGCTACGTCTCCGGCCGTATGCTGTATATGAACCATCTTTGCAGCATTCAGGGTCAGTGACAATGGGTCCGAGGGCCTTCTATGAAGGCAAGAGGACATCCCGGAGGCGCCCCAAAGTAATTTTTGGGGGGGAGCTAACGGGGTGTTCACGGAGGTCCGCGGAGAGAACACCCACGACCCTGGTGCTGCAACAGCAGCCCCCCACTGCTCCGGTGCTGCAGCCAGGGCCAGCAAAAGCCATGGAGCTGCAGCAACAACCCCAGCTCCAGCCGGGTGATTACCCTTTCCGGCCACCAACCTCCAGGGCCCAGAGACCACCTAAGGGCCTGGAGTGCCAGCCGCCCGGAGTGATAAGGAGATGGTGGGGGGTGTGGTTCACCCTGCAGGACCAGCCTCTTCCACTCCAGGGTGAGTGCCTAGATGAGCCCCTCCCACCATTGCTTAAGTGCCCTGAGCGGCTCCTCCCTCCTCTTCGTGAGTGCCCGGACCAGCCCCTCCCACTTAAGCGTGAGTGTCCAGAGCGGCTCCATCCCCCCCAACGTGAGTGCCCGGACGAGTGGCCCCTCCCCCTCAGCATGAGGCCTTGGAGTCGTCCCTCCCCCTCAGCATGAGCGTGTCGACGAGTGGCCCCTCCCCCTCAGCATGAGGCCTTGGAGTCGTCCCTCCCCCTCAGCATGAGCGTGTCGACGAGTGGCCCCTCCCCCCTCAGCATGAGCGTGTCGACGAGTGGCCCCTCCCCCCTCAGCATGAGGCCTTGGAGTCGTCCCTCCTCCCTCAGCATGAGTGTGTCGACGAGTGGCCCCTCCCCCCTCCACCTGAGTGTCTAGAGCGGCTCCTCCTTCCTCCGCCAGAGTTTCAGGATTGGCCGCTCCCACCTCCGCCTGAGCTCCCGAAGTGTCATCTCCCTCCTCTGCCAGAGCTCCCAGAGCGTCACCGCCTGCCAGAGCTCCCAGAGCGTCCTTGCCTGCCAGAGCTCCCAGAGCGTCCTTGCCTGCCAGAGCTCCCAGAGCGTCCTCGCCTGCCAGAGCTCCCAGAGCGTCCTCGCCTGCCAGAGCTCCCAGAGCGTCCTCGCCTGCCAGAGCTCCCAGAGCGTCCTCGCCTGCCAGAGCTCCCAGAGCGTCCTCGCCTGCCAGAGCTCCCAGAGCGTCCTCGCCTGCCAGAGCTCCCAGAGCGTCCTCGCCTGCCAGAGCTCCCAGAGCGTCCTCGCCTGCCAGAGCTTCCAGAGCGTCCTCGCCTGCCAGAGCTCCCAGAGCGTCACCGCCTGCCAGAGCTCCCAGAGCGTCACCGCCTGCCAGAGCTCCCAGAGCGTCACCGCCTGCCAGATCTCCCAGAGCGTCACCGCCTGCCAGAGCTCCCAGAGCGTCACCGCCTGCCAGAGCTCCCAGAGCGTCACCGCCTGCCAGAGCTCCCAGAGCGTCACCGCCTGCCAGAGCTCCCAGAGCGTCCTCGCCTGCCAGAGCTCCCAGAGCGTCCTCGCCTGCCAGAGCTCCCAGAGCGTCCTCGCCTGCCAGAGCTCCCAGAGCGTCCTCGCCTGCCAGAGCTCCCAGAGCGTCCTCGCCTGCCAGAGCTCCCAGAGCGTCCTCGCCTGCCAGAGCTCCCAGAGCGTCCTCGCCTGCCAGAGCTCCCAGAGCGTCCTCGCCTGCCAGAGCTCCCAGAGCGTCCTTGCCTGCCAGAGCTCCCAGAGCGTCACCGCCTGCCAGAGCTCCAAGAGCGTCACCGCCTGCCAGAGCTCCCAGAGCGTCACCGCATGATATGGCGGAGACTACGCCGCCTGAAATGGCGGAGACTACGCCGCCTGAAATGGCGGAGACTACGCCGCCTGAAATGGCCGCCGCCACGCCCACGTCGATGGCCGCCGCCACGTCCACCAAGATGGCGGAAGCCTTGCCGCACAAGACGGCGATCGGGCCACCAAGGCCCTTTAAGGGCTGGACCTGCTGTCTGGGACTAACCCTTTGGGTGTGACAGTGGGTCCTTGCCTGTTGCTCCCTTGTTTTTTTTGGTGTGTTGTTAATGTTGGTTCTTGTTGGCTATCTGGGAGCTAGCCTTAAGTGGGGGGTACTGTCACGAGTGGTGAGTTAGGGTACTGCACTGTCTGGTTTCGGGTGCTCACTTCCTGGTTTATGTTGGTTACAGCTGTTGGGGATTTGTAATCACTGGGTTATAAAGGGATTGCCTAGATGTCACTGGTTGCTGTTCATTGTTACATGTCACAACGTTATATGTAGGTGAGTGTTTGTTTGAAGACGGGTTGTTAGGGGAATGTTTGTTATAAGACGCTATACGCGCACTTTCATTTATCCTTTTCACCAGTCGTGTTTGTCGCCGTTCTACGGTTTGTTTTAAGTTCTTTGTGTAATATTAAACATACCGGACGGATTACTGGCTCTGCACATGGCTTACTGCACTACACCATACACAGACCGTGACATTAACTAACGAAAACATGACTTGCCGAACAGCCTGTCACTTACTGAATATTTCCAATGTACTTATCGTCTTCCTGAGTGGTGACAATTTTAAACACCTGAGTCATAATGGAAGACATGTTGGTTGCCTCCACCACAAATTGTGTTGAATATAACGAAAACGTCATGTGTCTATTTCTCCCAGAATCCCGGTCTGTAGCCTAAAAATGAAAACCGTAATTCAGAACGACATACATCCACATCATAGCTATATTCCAGGTTCATTTAGTCAAGATAATCTTTGCATTATATCTACAGTCGGTTGTTGAAAACGAATTATGTCCCTTTATGTATGGTATAATAATAAAGTCATAAAGCTTGATTTACATTTCAAGCCAGTCCCCAGATTCTACAAACAACAGAGTTGGTAAACAACCCTACTTTATGATATGCCTCGTCAAATACAACAGATCTGACATTCAATTTACACAGCAATACTCACAGTGACACTAGCAATGACTGAGCCTACCGAGGCCGTCTCGGACATCACCACTGTAAAGAGAAAAAAACGTCTGTCAACACAGTCTGCAGCTAACGAATACACAGAAAAGTTACAAGGTGATAGTTACCAAGGCATATATTTAGTTTTACCATATAAGGTATTTGTCTGGTCAAACACAGGTGGATTGTCATTCATGTCGATGATGTTGATCACCACGGATCCTGAAAGAATTTTTGAAATGTTTCAATGGACTAAAAATTACACAGACAACCAGAAACATTATGACCAATATGGTGCTAATATGCTGTTGGTTCTCTGCATGGAGAATTGCTGTTGTTTTGAAAGTGATTATGTGTTGCACTGTTGTTTTTAAACTGATTATGTGTTGTGCTGTTGTTTTGAAACTGATTATGTGTTGTGCTGTTGTTTTTAAACTGATTATGTGTTGTGCTGTTGTTTTGAAACTGATTATGTGTTGCGCTGTTGTTTTGAAACTGATTATGTGTTGCGCTGTTGTTTTTAAACTGATTATGTGTTGTGCTGTTGTTTTTAAACTGATTATGTGTTGTGCTGTTGTTTTTAAACTGATTATGTGTTGTGCTGTTGTTTTTAAACTGATTATGTGTGGTGCTGTTGTTTTTAATCTGATTATGTGTTGCGCTGTCGTTTTGAAACTGACCTGTTGATTCGCTGTTGTTCTCTCCAGCCTCTGTCAACACGTCCACTACCTGTGCCTCAAGCACAACTTGGACATACTTCTCATAGTCAACTGCAAACTCCCCGTTGAGCATAATATCTCCATCTGGCTTCAGGATAAACCAGTCCTCCTCACAGGGCTCCAACACCGGAGATGCTTCACTGCGACACTTAGTGGACACCAACTCGTAGATAAGGGAATGATTCGTGTCCGGGTCAGAGGCCTCAAAAGACCCCACGGGGGATGTATTGCTGTTCTCATCCACAGAGAACGGGCCAGTCTGAATGAACCTGGGCCTCTCATCGTTCACATCTATCACCGTCACCTCCACGGCCACAGAGTCCACACCCGATCCCGTGTCCTTCGCCTCCACTATCAATTGAAAGATCGTACTGCTTTCGTAGTTGAGCTCAGTGTCCGGGTCCACTGTGATATTGCCAATATAACCGTCTGGTTGGTCAACGTAGGATTGGATCATGAACTGTCCAGAGTTTCCACTGAAAAAGCTGAAGCTGATGCGATTGTAGTTGTAGGTCTGATCTGAGTCCACTGCCTGGACGGAGCCGACAAACTCAGCTAAAGGAGAAAGAGAAAAGTGTTTTGAATCAATAATGAGATAGATGTTTTGGTTGATTATTGGGCCTGTCAGTTAACAGCCTGGTGTGTGTGTGTGGACGCGGCTAAACCAGATCCTTCCTGGAGTTGTAATCCAGGTACTGTTGGCCTACCTTTCTTTCCTTCCTTCACTGAAAATTTGTATGAAGGCTTCCTAAACTTTGGGCTGTTGTCATTGACATCCTAGGTGGAGGAGAAGAGGACAAGTCAGGCTTTGCAAGACAATTTAAAGAGCTAATGTTCTACTGATACACACTTTTTTATATCAATCAATCAACCTCAACATCCATCCAGTCCAAAGACAAGACAAAAGGTCAAATTTAATCTGGAACAACTAGATGTATGTGCCTTGCAATCAGAAATACTTTGAAATTTGCCAGTCTGTGGATTCCAACCAGAGACCTCTCAGATGCTGGCTCAATGCTCTAAACCAGGGGTGTCAAACCGGTTCCACGGAAGGCCTAGTGTATGCAGGTTTTTGGTTTTTCCTTTTAATTAGTTCCCAGTTCAGGCCTAATTACAATTTAAAAATACTGTTGTAAATGTACTTATTTACTATTCATTTGTGACACTACGAAAGCTCTGAACCTTAAGGTGACATCATCATTTTGTTATTTTAAAATAATATATTTTTTAAGTGTATACAAAACAATATCTTGACTTTACAAGATAAGCCTATTAATGCAGTACTAAAAAAGATGTCAAAGATAAACACTGCAACGCATCATTCACTCTGCAGAGCGTACCATTGGATACAAACTGCCTTCCCTCAACGATCTGTTCAAAGCCAGGTCACTGAGGCGGGCAGCAAGATTGAGGCAGACCCCTCCCATCTGGGTAACGGACTATTCAGAGCTCTCTCTCCTCTGGCAGACGGCTATGATCTATCAAGATCAAAATCCTCACAGCGGTGAGTCTAAGGTATATGCCTCTAGCACAGTCTGCTGCATAGAGCTTTCATTGAGCTTTCATAGAGCTTTCGTGCCCAAAATGCTCATTAAGTAAAAAGAAAAAAAAAGAAATAGATATTTAAAGAAGCCATTACCGCTTGGAAAATACAATGCACACAGAATAAACTGTGTTCTAGAAAACACTATGTTTGAGACAGGTTCAACTTTTTTAACCTCCTATTCCCAATTCATTCAATCAATCAAATATATTTTATTAAGCCCTTTTAAAAACAAATTTGTCATAAAGTGCTTTCACAAACACCCAGCCTGAATCTGACAGAGCACACATCAACAAATTGATACAAGTTGTTACACGGCGGCTAGGAAAAACTCCCTTATGGGTCTAATTTAGGAAGAAACCTAGAGAGAAACCAGGCTCTAAGGGGTGGCCAGTCCTCTTCTGGCTGTGCTGGGGCAAATGTAATATTATATATCAAAAGTGAGGTCTGGTCACCACTTAAAGTCTGATTCCTCTCTAGGTTTCTTCTGAAGTTTCGACCCTGCTACAGAGTTTTTCCTTGCTACTGTGCATCAACTCTCTGTCGTTGTTTCTTCAATGGGGTTTCTGTATTTGTAAAAGCACTTTGTGACAACTGCTAATATAAAAAGGGCACTTGAATTCGGGCCCAGGTCCTGGTTTCCCAACGTCATCGTAAGCCAAAGTTGGTTACCACCTAGAAGTCCTGAAGGCCTTCAAAAGCTATTTGTAAATACATTTTAAGGTCCTAATACACCTTGTTCATGAACATGTTACCTTCATATATCAGGCTTGTTAGGGACTGATTCGGATGCTAGCGAATCCCTAATCGCTGTACTTTTTGGACCAGAGCGTGAGGGACCCTGGTCAAATATATAGGGTGTTATTTCAGAGGAAGAAAAACCTACATCAACATTGATGATGACTGGCACTGTGCTGGATTCTGGCATGTCCCCCCGGTCGGTTGCCTTCACGGTTAAATTAATCAGGCCATCATCCTCATACCGTATGGCCTCTCTGTCAAGTGGCTCGTTGTTCTGCAGCCAGCCGGTGTCGGGGTCAATGGTGAAGTTGGCACTATAGAAACTGTTCTCTATTTCATAAACTATGACATTGTTAGGTGGAGCATCTTGGTCAGTAGCCTGTCAACGAGAAGATGGAAGAACATCACCACCACCATCATAGTTGTCTGTTAGCAGATAGCAGAACGATTTCCCGGATTACCCTAAACAATCAATGTTGACAGTAAAATGTGCGCCAGCATGACTAAGTTCCTCAGGTAAAGTGTCTGCAGTTGAATACAATACTGACCTGCACCTGAATACTCAGGGGTTTGCCCTCGCTAATATACTTGAAGTATTCTTCTAGTCTGAACACTGGTTTGTGGTCGTTGATGTCTCTCAACTTGATCATCAACACAGTGGTTCCAGTGTTGTTGTCTGTGTCTCGGGCTTCTAGCGTTGGTGAATGCAGGTCTAAGACCTCACGGTCAATTAGTTCGCTGTTGACCACAAACACCCTCCCCGTCGTTGAATCCACATCGAAGTACTTCAGTCTTGAAACCAGAAATATATTGTGTTATGAAGTTACCATCAAACAAATGATTGAATTCTGTGTATTTACAGCATTTAACTTTCCCCCCATTTTGTTATGTTACAGCTTTATTCCAAAATGCTACACACAATACCCCATAATAACAGTGAACAAAATATCGTTTAACATTCTTAATGGATTTGAGAAGAATTAAGAATGAAAATTTAACATGTACATAAGTATTCACAGCTTTTGCTCAATACTTTGTTGAAGCACCTTTGGCAGCAATTACAGCCTGAAGTATTTTTTGAGTATGATGCCACAAGCTTGGCACACCTATTTTTGGGCAGTTTCTCCCATGTCATTAGCAGCAGATCCCTGATGGTGTTCTGTGATATCTGGCACCAAGACATTAGCAGCAGATCCCTGATGGTGTCCTGTGGTATCTGGCACCAAGACATTAGCAGCAGATCCCTGAAGGTGTCCTGTGGTATCTGGCACCAAGACATTAGCAGCAGATCCCTGAAGGTGTCCAGTGGTATCTGGCACCAAGACATTAGCAGCAGATCCCTGAAGGTGTCCAGTGGTATCTGGCACCAAGACATTAGCAACAGATCCCTAAAGGTGTCCTGTGGTATCTGGCACCAAGACATTAGCAGCAGATCCCTGATGGTGTCCTGTGGTATCTGGCACCAAGACATTAGCAGCAGATCCCTGATGGTGTCCTGTGGTATCTGGCACCAAGACATTAGCAACAGATCCCTAAAGGTGTCCTGTGGTATCTGGCACCAAGACATTAGCAACAGATCCCTAAAGGTGTCCTGTGGTATCTGGCACCAACCCAGCAGATCCTTTAAGTCCTGTAAGTTTGGTCTCTACGGGATAGCCATCGTTACCTTTGCTGCGTTAAACCCTTTTGCCGGTACTGACCACTGCTGACCGGGAGCACACCACAAGCCTTGCCATTTCACAGATGCTCTCACCCCATTGGCCATAACAATTTGTCTCTTGTCAATGTCACTCAAGTCTCCATTTCCCCTGTATCCAACACGTGAACTGTTTGCTTACCATATAATCTACCCAGGTCATTATGTTATGGCTAGTGTATGGTATGATTGCAAGTTTGTTATAAGGTTATGCATGGAATAACTAAACCGTATATTTGTATGTAGTTTACATACATGTTGTCTGGAAGAAGCCTGTATCTGAGTTTGTCAATGTCCATAGTGTCGGGATCGGTTGCCTGGAGAAAAATGAAATGATGTTTGATTTAAATTGGGTGAGAATTTACTTTTGGAAGCTTTCTGACATATCAAACACACATTTGACACACATGTTAATGCACATTTGTTTTGAACCCTGTTAATACTGATAATTATATTGGTCAAATTCTTGCCACAAAAATAGTAACATAGTTAGAATAACACAAGTCATGGGGTGACAACATTAACCTACAGTAATGACAGTGACAACATTAACCTACAGTAATGGTGGTGACAACATTAACCTACAGTAATGGTGGTGACAACATTAACCTACAGTAATGGTGGTGACAACATTAACCTACAGTAATGACAGTGACAACATTAACCTACAGTAATGGTGGTGACAACATTAACCTACAGTAATGACAGTGACAACATTAACCTACAGTAATGACAGTGACAACATTAACCTACAGTAATGACGGTGACAACATTAACCTACAGTAATGACGGTGACAACATTAACCTACGGTAATGGTGGTGACAACATTAACCTACAGTAATGACAGTGACAACATTAACCTACAGTAATGACAGTGACAACATTAACCTACAGTAATGACAGTGACAACATTAACCTACAGTAATGATGGTGACAACATTAACCTACAGTAATGACGGTGACAACATTAACTTACAGTAATGACGGTGACAACATGAACCTACAGTAATGGTGGTGACAACATTAACCTACAGTAATGACGGTGACAACATTAACCTACAGTAATGATGGTGACAACATTAACCTACAGTAATGATGGTGACAACATTAACCTACAGTAATGGTGGTGACAACATTAACCTACAGTAATGGTGGTGACAACATTAACCTACAGTAATGGTGGTGACAACATTAACCTACAGTAATGACAGTGACAACATTAACCTACAGTAATGACAGTGACAACATTAACCTACAGTAATGACAGTGACAACATTAACCTACAGTAATGATAGTGACAACATTAACCTACAGTAATGACGGTGACAACATTAACTTACAGTAATGACGGTGACAACATTAACCTACAGTAATGGTGGTGACAACATTAACCTACAGTAATGGCAGTGACAACATTAACCTACAGTAATGACAGTGACAACATTAACCTACAGTAATGACAGTGACAACATTAACCTACAGTAATGACAGTGACAACATTAACCTACAGTAATGACAGTGACAACATTAACCTACAGTAATGACAGTGACAACATTAACCTACAGTAATGACAGAGACAACATTAACCTACAGTAATGGTGGCCACCGTCGTTCCATTCGGACTGTGTTCATCAATCTCTAAGTTGTACATGTCTTCAGGGAACCTGGGCTTGTTGTCATTTATGTCTTTGATCTCGATGGTGACTGTTGCCGTGGAGCAGCAGTCTATTTTATTGGCGAGATCTTCTGCGATTATCTGCAACGAAAAACAGACAGGACCAGGGTTGATAGATTCAGACAAGATTTAACTAAATTCCTGGTTTGCCAGACATCCTGGTAGTAGAATTAGGGAAAACCAGGAAATGTATTTAAAGTTTCCAGAATGTATAAAATATATTTGCTTGTCTTTAGTTCAACGGGCTGAAAATAAATAAATTCTACAACCTTTATTAATCACTATTATGTTTACATTGAAACAATCTATCCAGAGCAAAAAACACGAGCAATAAGGGTTACTCAAGAAGAGAACAACAGATGTCGACCTTGTTGGCAAGACAGGGATTTGATTTAGTTATCTTTCGTTTACTTGTCCTATGCTATAATCATTATAGTAACTATAGTGACAGAATGTCCCACATATGGACAATAAAGGCTGTGTTAGTACAATAAAGCCGTAGGTCAAAATGGCACTGTACTTCCTACATAATGCCCCAGCTATGGGCCCTGGTTAATATCCGTGCACAGTTAGTTAAACATATAAAAACGTTTTATTGAATTAGACTTTCTACCTGAACAACCATTGATTCTTTTTTTTCGTAGTCCACATCATCAGAGTTCTTCACAATGATCTGTAATTCGCTCTCAGAGTAGGCCGTCGATGGCGTCACAGAGAAAGCATTTGCGTCGGGTCCAGTTAGCCTCAGTGTGAATTTAGCATTTTCTCCCTACATTGAAACACAGATCCATCCGTGTGACTGACAGTTATTTTGTACATTGAACATTTTGACATCTTTCAGAAATCCTATGCAGTGGATTTTCATTTCTGATATTCAACTTTTTTTCAGAACGTATCAGAATTTTGCCTTTTAATATTGTAAGGGATCCCAACCTGATCCAGATCCATTGCTTTGATGAGCAGCCCCTCAACGGGGACATTCTTGGAGGAGCCCTCAAAGATGTTGGCCGTGAAGCTGCTTGCCTCCACACAGGGATCCACGTCACAGTTATAGAACAACGGCTTGTTGTCGTTGACGTCGCCAATGGTGATCTTCACCTCAGCGGATGCTTCGGCCCGGAAGCCAAGGACACTCGGATTTGCCTCTGTTGCCTGGAATGATAGATGAATATTGGCAAGTCGGGTCGGTGTTAAATATTGTCATCTGGATAGTGTTTGTTGGATGTCATGAAAGGCGCTAATTCATAAGCGTATACCTTTACTGTAAGGACGACCACAGCAGCATCGACGCCCAACAAGGCCTCTCTGTCAATATCACTTTTGATGGATATGACTCCGTCACTGGCAGAGATCTCGAACAGGTCAGGTTTATTGGTTGCTGCAACATTCCCAAACCCTCGATCAGTGTTCAATCTTATTAAATTGTGTGTCGTCATACTCGTTATGTTTTTTTATTTAACGGTTGTCAGCACAGTGGGATTTCAAAGTGTTTTCCCTGACGTATTTCTCGTATCGATTTTTCGAGGGCTCTATATTGCTAGATGTGGGGTATCAGGAATCTGCCAATCGATTTATAGCCACAAGTACAAAAGACTGTTTAAAATAAATCCCATTGATAGCTTTTCTTACCATTAATGCTGTATGTGATGATGTCATTAATGCCTCTGTCCTGATCAATTGCAGTTACTTTAAACACAGACAGGCCCTGAATTGAAAGTGAGACAATAAAGCTTATTCAGCGCTCAGGTCAACAAACACTTTATCCATGCATTTTTTCAGATGTATCGCACTACTTTTGGGTAAAGCAAAGTGGACCATGGTCCAACAATCCCCCTAATAGAGTTATAGTTGGACCTAGATTCATATATGGGTGAAATTACGTTAATTTTCATCAGTTCATGGATTTGGACAATGCTTGTAATGCTAATTCCAGACTGGAACAGAGTCAAATATTGGTTATATGAACATTTACTGTCTTTCCAGATCAACAAATGGTAAGTGAATGTTAATCCAGATACGAATCTAACATATCCTGTGAAGAAGACCTTTTATGTCTGCATCTTGAATTGTGTAATTATGTTGATTAATTGCATAGTTCTTGAATTTAATTGCCTAGTCATATTGATGAATTGCTGGCTACTGATAAAAAATGTTAGCTACTATGCAACTATCAGTAATGAGAAAACGACTGATGATAGCAAACATATTATATAACGACTGTATATTTGTTATATTTCATACAGTATGTACTATTTCTGCAGGCATTTCCACACTCGCCGAGATAAGGTTGGGCCAACGCCCGTAAATCACTAAAATTGTAATTTAGTTAAAAAGCAATGATCAAAACCATTAATAATTACAACGCATTTTATGTCAAATGTAAGACTCATTACATTTTCTTTCGTGTGGAACCCTCGACTCTTAAAGGCTGGTTCTGGCTACAGATTAAAATGGCAAGATTAGTCTTGGATTTACAAAAAGAAAACTCGACCTGAACCCCACATTTACAATGAAGTCCTGAAACTCACCCGTCCTGACACTGACTTGAAACTGACATTTGACTACTCACCACATCCGAGTGTTCATTGACAGTGACACTGTAAGGGGTATTCATAAACAATGGGTCCAGGTCTGGGACGTCAACCACTGTAATGTAGGCGTAGGCAACATTGGACTGGTATACAGTGATGTTATAGTATGAAAGTCCTCCACCGTCCTTTGAGAGGAAACCCAATCAAAAACATAAAACACACATTTAATGGCCGGGTTCCCAAATCATGCTCTGTGGAGAACCTCAAATGTATATTAATTATAAAGTTGTTAGGTTCTTAAGTTATTAGCTAATGAGCTGACATCAGTGAATCTAAAAACGTGCAAGGTACCCTTTTTTGGTTCACAATGTCAAATACCTGCAAATCTACTTTTATTCACCTAAAGGCAAACTGAGTTCTTTGTTGTCAACACAGATTTGGAAGAACGATATTGCAATAGATAGAATAGAAAGAAAATACAGTAGTATTTTATTAATATAAAAATGTATATTTTGAATACATGTTTAGCAAAGTCTAAATATGTGTTTGGTTTAAATAGCTCTTAATGCAAATTCAACAGAACAGTGTACATGTCAGTACGTGTCAGTGTTTAATTTTGTCAGTTTGTAAGCTGCCTCTAGGCATCTCTGTATCAGTATGTAAGCTGGCTCTAGGCATCTCTGTATCAGTTTGTAAGCTGGCTCTAGGCATCTCTGTATCAGTTTGTAAGCTGCCTCTAGGCATCTCTGTATCAGTTTGTGAGTTTTTTTGTTCACGGGATTTCATTAAAACACTTTTACGTTCCATGTCAGATGGACACCTGTGTCCTTTCTTAACCTCAACTGTGACACAAGGTTTTAGTTCTTCAGTTCATCATTGTGACAGTTTGTCAGTCAGTTAAAGACAAACAATAATTGGACATGTTAATATTAGTTAATATAAGTACTTACAGTTGCATTGATGCGTAGCTGGTAGTAGGTGCTCAAATCTTTAAAATTCAGAGACTTAATCAGCTTGACTTGGCCAGTATTTTCGTTGATAGAAAAATGATTTATCCCGTCAGTTGGACTAGCCTATAAACAAGAAGATGGTTTTAAATGAATTGACATGATACAGTGCACTCCATTAATATTGATATCCTTGGTAAAAGGAAAAACAAATGAAGAAACGTCATTGTTGTTTAACAGCTTGACCAAAATTTTACATTTGAGATGAATTGTTGAAAAAAAAGATAAAAACCAGTTAACAAACATTTACATTGTCGTGATCAGTTTCGCACATCTTAACCAAGGGTGCCAATAATCGACAAGTGCACAAAATATAACAAGGCATATTATTGAAGGCCTGCATTCATCTTCCTATTAAAGCATTCATTGCCAACATGTTGTATGAGCTTCACTTACAGGGCAATACAGAAGACAACTTAGTTTCCCAAATGTTTACTTACTTCATCAATGTGGTACTTAATAACAGCGGCAAGTCCAGAGTCAAGGTCAGTGGCGATTACTTTAAACAAATCAGTATCCACGGCAGTGTTCTGAAAATTATAAAGCAGAAACAGGGCGCAGTGAGGTCAGAATAAATATAGAAAACACAAAAGCACCAAAAATCACATCCCGACCAGAGACTACAAGGATCCCATTTAGAACACATTAAACGCTGCACTTTATTGGACGGGAGCGTTTGAAAAGTAAAGGAGAAAGAGTTTGATAAAAGAGCAGAGAGACAGAATCAAACCCATTTCGTAGCATACCAGGTGCATTTACGTTTCCATTCTACATTTCTTACATTTTTAGCATTTTAAGGTTTTTAGGAGAAAAGATTTAACAAAAGCCCAAAAAACAAACTATTTAAAAAAACGATGTTCTGTCTGACAAGGATTCTTCATACTTTTAAAATCCTAGCTACCAACATGCTAGTATTTTTTTGCATTTTTTTTAACATAAATGTCTAGAAAGCAGTAGGCAAGACATGCAGCTATGCTGCTGTTGTACAAGAACTGCCGAATTGATATAATATGTATTAATGGAATGTAAAATCATTTCACTTACTTCTTCAACATTAAAGTTGTAAGGTGAATTTTGAAACGCGGGCTTGTTATCATTGGCATCCAACAATAATATCCGAATTGTTTTTGACACCTTAAAGAGATAGATTATATAACATAGATTATTAAATATAATATTCTTCTATGACTGACATAATGAAAATGTATGTATTACTGTATGTAATGTATGTATTAAGGCTTTATTTTTTAACTTACTCGATATTTGCTATCCGTAATCGTAACTTCAATTTTTAATAAACCTTCGTCCTAAACAAAAATGTTAATATTAGCTAGTGTCAATTAAAGTCAGGGATACTTAAGAATGATTGTCAACGTAATACAAAAAATAAGAATAAAAGCATCAATACTGAAATGGCTGACATAATACTGATATAATCAAATGTCTGAGACTGAAACATTAAAAAAAGGCTGAAACACTGCAGAAATACAAAAATGTCTGAGACAAGACTGAAATGGTTTATAAGACCTACTGCATCTTCTCGCTCCAAATTGTGTTGGACCGTTACTCTGCCTGTGTTTAAATCCACATTGAAGAGATTGGCTTTTGGCCCTTCTATGTAGTATAACAGCGGATCAGGAGGCACGTCTGGGTCATGTGTTTCTATTTGAAAGGCAAACGCACCTGAGGGAAGAGGGTGTTAGATCACAAAAAGAGAGGCAAACATCAGTGATAGAGAAGGATAATGCATTAATTGTTTTAGTGTTACTAATGAACGTCTACATTAAATCAAATGCTTAAAGGTGAAGAATGAGCACCTACCTATTGGAGTGTCTTCTTTCACTTGTACAAGAGCTGTAACTATGCTCGGCATTTGGTCTCCACTGTGAGCTGTAGAAAAATCACAGACATTTTCACTATGTATGAGTAATCCCTGAATGGATTCCAGATGTGTCAGTTCACTGTCTCAGTGTAAGCATTCGACTTTGTCATTATACACACACACAGTTGTATTGTCTAAACAAGTGTTTGTAATTGGGTCCCAACTTGGTGTACTTCATAGCGAATAGGGTGTCATTTAGGACAGTAAAGATAGAGAGATGGGCAGGTACTCACCTCCAGGGAACAAGCTCACCAGACAGAGAAGCAGCACGCAGGCCTTCATCCTGTCCAGGCCTGCGAACACACCCAGCATGCCGAATACTACAGAATGACAAAGAACTACACATTGAAACGTATTACGCCTTTAACTACATATTTGGACCTAAAACATCACCAGTAGTAAATATTAGAGCTCAAAACATCATATAATAACATATTAAAATTCTAAACACTATATAATTACATACTGTAACTCAATACACTGAGTCATTGGGTGTTACATATTAGACCTAGATACCAGATAAAATAAATCATTATGACAATATTCCCTTTATGCAATTACTACAGAGGGTAAGTTCCCACCTTTGTCAACCAAAGAGATTACAACCAAACAACAATAAAAGGATTTTAACAATTAGGTAAACTGCAATTCTGTTTTGCTCTAAACAGACAATAGCCAATCTAGGGCCATTCTAACCACTGAGACAGAAAACGAAAACTGCGGAAGATGACAATGTTCACCGTCACTAGGTACAGAGACTGGTCTTTAAAGGCCAACCTTGTTACACAGAGAGGACAGGTTGTCCTTACTGTGCTCCCAGTGCCACAATTCCTGTTACCCTGTGATTAATAGACCAATATGAAGAAGCTTTTTTTCAGAAACCGTAATTTAAAACCATAATAGAAGATGATAAAATCACATCGGACAGCCAATTATACAATTTGTAGTTTTGTTTCATATCTTGCTTTTGGACCTTTATTTTATTTCAACACCAGAATCATGCTATTTTAATAGTATATTGTAGTATTTTTTTTACTAACTATTGTTTTTCTTACCACTGTTGTTAATAAAAAATATATATTATCATAATTATTATTGCTTGTCAAAAAACTAAATATCATAAATATTACATTTCTAAATATCATATAATTTCATAGTAGTAAAAACATTGTCACATGACAGGAAATTGGGCTTATAAGGCAGTTTGAGATTTTTTGTTTATATTTAACAAACGTAATATTCGTGTAATATCAGTATTATTACTATTTTGTATTATTATACAAAACAATCAAAAACATTCAAAATAGTCAAAAAGACAAATAAGATATAATAATATTATAAACTGAACAGCGGTTATCAAAAATGAGTCTTTCTTTACTGGAGTCAATGTCTAAGCAAAGATCAGAGAATCCTGTTGTTTATCGTACTTGAACACACATTTTGCAATTATGAGTGATTGCTGCAAAATCATTAACATGACAATATAATATTCTATGGCTACACAATGCATGTATATATACCAGTTTATTATAATGTTAGTTTCAGTTAAAAAATCTCATTATCTGCACATCCATCAGTGTTACTTAAAAAAAGAAGGTAATGCATTAAAAAGTACACCAAATCAGCACACCTCAAAACAGTCTTACTTTCTAATTTCGGTATAGACCAACAACTGCAGACCATAATCTGTATAGACCACCATCTGTAAAGACCACCATCTGTAAAGACCAACTGTATAGACCACCATCTGTGAAGACCACCTGCATAGACCACCATCTGTATAGACCACTATCTGTATAGACCACCATCTGTATAGACCACCATTTGTATAGAGCACCATGTTTTTAGCTACTAGAAACCGCTTTTTTTCCTCGATTGCTTCAGCACTTCTATCGAGGCAAAGTTTAAGTTTTAATAACTGTGTATGTTAACAGGGCAGATTTTTTTTTCATTAAATCTTTTTCATCAAAGATGTCACTGTAGAGCATGAATCTCCAGAGATCAAAGGAAATTCGGGTTTGCTTGACCTTTCCCTATTTTGTACCTTTAATTAATGCAGTACATGTAATAAAAAAATACATAATCAAATACATAATCAAATGTTCTGGGCAGTTCACACGTGCTCAGGTGTGCTACACATCTTGTAATTACCTACCTGGGTCTGAGGACCTGCCATACCCAGACTTTACTGACTATAAACTCACTCGGTTACATGCTTATCCAACCTTTCTACATGGGGACTCTATTTGGACATAACAAATGGCGCTACTCATCTCTAAACACCTAAAGTATCAGTATGACTACTCATTGTAGTGGTTGTAATTTAATGAAGGAAACCACTGCATCATGTGCAACCTATGCAGCCGGACAACTTTGTCATGGTTACCGCCAACCATGCTTACTGAGTTGGTTAATTGAGTTATTCAACTGGTATTCCCCACTGGAATATTATTGACTCCCCTACACATGACTCCCCTACTAAAATATATTCCAGGTCAACAAAATGCCAACTTATTGATTTGTCAATGATCATATAGCAATTTAATTGATTTACTTCATGCATGTATCACTCAGCCTTGATCCCAATAATCTCTAAGACTTTCTGCCTGTCACCCATTTGATTAATTCAATCTTTGTACGAAGCCAATTAGCCAAAGACGCATTCTAAATAATGGGAAACCCCAACACTGCAATACATTTTTTGTCCATGTGTAATACTAGAAAGTTTTAAGTTAACAAGTAGAAAATAGAAGGGATTTCTGGATGCAGAGAACATCCACCCTGCAATTTGGTTGTTGCCGAACTCTGTCATAACTCGCTTGCTGAAAATTTGCCTAAAGTTGAACACCTCAATCTTCAAATGTTGCTACTGCTGAGAGACTTTGTCACTGAGCTAAAGTAACACCTATATTGTACTCTTGTAACACCTATATTGTACTCTATATTGTAACACCTATATTGTACTCATATTGCAACACCTATAATGCACTCTATATTGTAACACCTGTATTGTACTCTATATTGTAACATCTGTATTGCACTCTATATTGTAACACCTGTATTGTACTCTATATTGTAACACCTGTATTGTACTCTATATTGTAACATCTGTATTGCACTCTATATTGTAACACCTGTATTGCACTCTATATTGTAACACCTATAATGCACTCTATATTGTAACACCTGTATTGCACTCTATATTGTAACACCTGTATTGTACTCTATATTGTAACATCTGTATTGTACTCTATATTGTAACACCCGTATTGTACTCTATATTGTAACATCTGTATTGTACTCTATATTGTAACACCTATAATGTACTTTATATTGTAACACCTGTATTGTACTCTATATTGTAACACCTATAATGTACTCTATGTTGTAACACCTGTATTGTAGTCATATTGCCACACCTATAATACACTCTATATTGTAACACCTGTATTGTACTCTTTATTTTAACACCTGTATTGTACTCTATATTGTACTCTATATTGTAACACCTATAATGTACTCTATATTGTAACACCTGTAATGTACTTTATATTGTAACACCTGTATTGTACTCTGTATTGTAACACCTGTATTGTACTCTATATTGCAACACCTATATTGTACTCTATATTTTAACAGCTATAGTGTAACACCTATATTGTAACACCTATATTGTAACACTTATATTGTAACACCTATATTGTACTCTATATTATGTTTATAGCATTTTTACTTCCATTCTTGTAAATAGGAACTCATATTTTGATGACCTCTTATGCTAATTAAACAGGTGAGTAACAAAGTATTGTATATAAGTTTTAGAGTTTCATATTCAAACAAGTAATTTGTATCAGCTCTGACCAAATGTTTTTTTTTAGCTGATTACTCAAATGAGCCGAGTATGAATAGCAGACATGTGATTAGCATTGATGTAATGTGTGAAAGCAATGAGTGCTCATTAACAGATTTGGAGTTAACAAAACACAGCATTGTGGATCAAATTAAAATACTGATCAACTTGAACCCAGTTCAAAAAGTTTAGTAGCAATTTAGAAAAAAGTATGGCTTACCGTTCGTCTTCTTTTGCTGGGTATAGACAATCTGACAAAAGCAATGTGGAAGCAGGTGAATGTTCCAGTGCGATGCCACAGAACTGGGCTCTACTACGATGGAGACCTTTGGTTACTGCTTTGGCCGGTGCTGGTGGTAATCTCCTTTGGGCTGTAAAAGTGAATAATTAACTCTCACTGACAGACAACCCTGCCAGGGATGGATCCAATAGGATAGGTTTTATGAACGCTGGTGTGTGGTTAGGATAATCTTTGGACAATGTGACCGGAAGCATTTGATTTTCCCACATATTTAAGAAACATACAGAACACATTATTAACGAATAATTGACAGATTTTAGCCACGGTGAGGGAGAATTCCCTATCCGCGGACACATTGTTAATCAGGATAATTACGGTGATCTTTGCCAGGTTTGTCCTGTTAGGGTACAGTTCACTGAAGTTCCTTTTAAACATCAGACATTCGTCCTGCTGCCTGACTAAGGAAAGTGTCCCCCCATCTCCCTCCCTCCACATAGTGGTCACCAGTTGGACACATGTTTAGGTCACTCACCAGAGCTGGAGCAAGTCAGCAGGAGATCAGCCTAAACTGTATGATGTTCTGCATTGTGTCCTTCCTCCATGCCATATAGTCACGGTGTGATATCCCACTTGACCAGCTGAACATGAATTTGACCGTGATGCGTCCAGGACATTGGACGCATCACGCTGCGAGCGGTGCCTGTGTCCCAAACGGCGCCAAATTCTCACACTACTCCGTAAGAGACGGAACCAAAAGCAGTGCACAATATAAGGAATAGGGTCCTCAATAGGGTTCATTTGGGAGTCATGGACCTCCTCTCGTTATGTGGTACTAATGAGCCATCGGCAGATCTGCTTAATTGCTGTGAGCTGGAATGGACACACAAAGGTCCTCTACTGTCTACTGCACAGCTTCACTACACAAGAACAAGAAAAGCAGGGCTGTTTTTCTTCTCAGATGTATTTCTGATGCTATTGGGGAATGTTCTGGAAGCTGACAAAATTAAAGGTTACAAAAACGTAATATACTTTATAAAACTAAAGCTCAATGTGTTAAAGAAAACCCCTGGAATAAAACAAACGTATACGTTGAAACTTGAACTTCTTCCTTTTAAATGTGTTTTGTCAGTTCCTGGCATGAAGTTCACCTAGCCTGGAGTACTACTTCCTGGATAGATGTGATACTATTGCAGTCATCCAACTTTACCCTTTTAGACTTTAGTTTATGACTGCGTTGACATAGTGAACCTCTTCCCCTTGTAGATTGCAGAGGTTGTCAACTAAAGTAGTGTGACAACAAACCTAAGGTTTACAACGCTTTTATATTCAAGCATTCTGGAAAATGTCCTGCCTTCTGATTCATTTACGCCCAACAGTGATGGCAAAAGCACACAGGCCTGGGATCAGGCTAATTATGGTTTGTTTTGGTTTTATGGCCGACAACAGAACACCGACGTGTTTATCAACTATGCAGTCACTGGTCAGAGGTTGAGAATATAGGCAATATAATATCCTTATCAAAATGTCTGTTAGGAGGACATTTATTTCAGGTGTATGTTACGCCAAAGGAAATGCAATTGAAACAGAGAGAGGAAGTTTGAGACAAAACAGAAAACTGTGAAATAGAAAGGAAAAAGAAACAATGGGATAGAAACGAATAGAGAGTGAGATAGAGAGGATCATATGATCAGTCGGTGGATTGGCGTGAGGAAAAGAGAAAGAACTGAGGGTGTATCACTTCTAGGATTCATGTATTTACTGCTGTGGTACATAACAGGTATGGTCCAAGTCACAGCTTAATAGCAGACTAAGAGTCCAAAGGTCAGTATTACGGCGTGTCGCATGTACTTGTTTCAGTGTTGCACATATGACCTCACAATCTACTTCCAGTTTATCTTGTAAAATCTCACACTTTTTGATGGTTGCACGTTAGTGGATGGACTCACCAAACTCCCCTAGAAATGCATAGCAATGCAACCAAATGTCCTCCCGTGGAACTCCACAGCCATCTCATGACACTATCAAACCGAGTGGCAATCTCCTTCATTACAATCATGTAGCTAACTGGAACAAAATACTTTGAACCGGGGCGGACAAGGTAGCACAGTGGCCAACATGGTTAGACAGTTGAAAATGTAAGGACATCCCCGTCCGTTCTGTCCCTAAGTGAGACAGTCAAGTCTAAATGTTCATAGCATACTTAAAAACGGCCATCCAAAACAAGGACAACCGAAGTCCTAATCTTTTGATACTGACAGAGCCCACAAACCCATGACTGTTTTTGAGTTGCAGGGACATTTGATAGCACCTTGTGGTAAAGAGCACCGGGAGCTGTTGGTCACATGGGATGTTTAACCAGTGTTTTGACCTTCTGTGGTCACTAAGAATACCACAGGACATAGCATAAGACCCTGGTTGTTAACACAGGTGTCGTTTGTAAATTCCCTTCATGGCCTGTCCTTAACATATTTATCCAATCAACTGGTGAATGTTTTGGCCAATATTGGACTCCATGTTTGGCTCCTTGCTTTTCATTGGATCTGTGATAGGGTTGCTTAACCATCATCTGTGGAAAGGAACCCAATAAATCAAATGCATTATAATCATAAAAACGTTGCTGATTATTTACATTTTCAGGGAATAAGTTGTACAACTTAATGCCTTCAACTGAAATGTGTCCTCTGCATTTTACCCAACCCTGAGGTGCAGGGGGCAGCCCTAATCAGTTACCTGATTTGACTTCCACGTCAACGGCGCCCGGGGAACATTTTTTTTTAGGGTTAACCGCTACAGAATGATCCATATAACTGTATTGGGTTTAAGATATATGGTATTGAATGGAGCATTGTAGTCTAATAATGTTTATGCCTATTCGCGAACGGTGTGTTTTAGTTTAAAATTGATATGTCTATTAATTATTTCATGATCACGTGCCTTGTTGCTCGGGGCTCCATTGAAAAAGATATTCCAGGATCCTCAAATGTACATAAAGGCTGAATAGAATCAAATGTAATGATCTGGCAAGTTGCAACATTTTATGGATAAGACTTGTTGACCTGGAGAAAAGCAAGCTTATAGCAGCTTCTCCACTAGAGGGAAGTACACAGCTTTATGTTTTCTCAACCATGAAACGAACCCTAGATCTCCAGTGTTCCTTGGTCTGCCACCCGCCTGTACGAGCCCAGAGAGCTGAAGTCCACTAACTAGAATATATACATACATTTGTAGGCTGTAGTAGTTAAATATACTATAGATGGAGGGCCACTGGCCACTCACTGTTTATAAAATCACGTTACAAGGATCCACATAAAAAAGGGTTGACAAGTCCAAACCCCGTACATGGCATGCCATCTATACATTCACAACAAGTGCTTGACAGCGGACACATGACATTGGGGATATCAGTGTGCCCCATTCACACAGGCATTACGGTAAAGCAGGCAGGATGAAGTCGACCGCGCTCTATCAACTGCGCCCAAATGGGGGGTTTGGAGGTTTACTAACAAAACACAAAACATGTGTCAGGTGGCAAACTGCGCATGTACAGTCACCGGGAGCCTGCTAGTGTGACAATAAGTGCGGTGTTTATCGTGAAATGTCTCCTAAGACGTTTATTTCAAACGTTTTGGACAAGGAGGTGTCACGTTTGTACCTGTCTTTACAATAGTGGTGAAATCCACCGAACGTTCCACTTAGGAACAGCTGACGATAATAATGCCGCACCGAAAATATGAGCGAGATGTGAAGGATTACAAGGGGAAGTATCACTGAATTAAATGCTTGCAAATTAACAATCAGGTAACGATTTGGGGGGTATTTTTGCATCCCGTTGTCTCGTCTGTTTGCATGGGTTTTCTGTGCCCGCTTGTGTGACACCTAGCTGGCTGGTTTGTCGTTTTCCGGGGATGCGTTTGGCCCCGACTCTCCTCTGCTTTCCTTCAGCCCCTCCTTGTTTTGTATTTCTCTAGGAGAGATGTGATATGTACTGTTTACATTGGGCGCCAGGTGCACATGAAAAGGACTTACTTTCGCTTGTACACGTTTCAATAATCTTAGTGCCAGTAAAACATGACTAGCACGCATAGCAATGCATTGGTCCCCTATCCCCTCAGTAATAACATGTCCGTCTGCAACCATGCAGTGTTTTTCTCTGCAGTAGGGTAGTTGAACAACTAGGCCCCCGACGTGAAAATGCTCAGAATTAAAACATGATGTAATGGTTCCGGTCGAAATGTGTAGTCCGAATGAATACAGACTTTTTAAGGACACAATTCCTCGTCCAGCCGAATTGCTCCCGTTGCAGGCCGGCTTGACTCACTGTATTCCACACCCAATGTCCTGTGCAAGGCCCAACACAATGTTTTAAATGTTAGTTTCCATAATCACGTTGTAACAAATCGTGTGACATGTTCAGCATGGGTCAGGTGTTGGAACTTTCCGAGGCCATGACGCAGGCCAGCCTATGAACATGCGTGTACAGCATGCCGAATAATGTGACATGTATAGGTACTGTTCATGTAAACGTTTGAAACGTTTCGCTAATGAACGTAGCCCTGGCCCTTTGCCTGTCAATGAGGCCCAGATTTTGCCCTCTGGAGTTGGAAATGTGATGCTGCTGTTACATAATTGTTCGACCTGCTGGAACACTT